>APFE030867808.1:65265-272961 GCA_000404065.3 Pinus taeda
GCAAGGGCATATACTGTATTTAATGGAAAATTGAGAGATTATATGACACTAAAACGAATTTCAAAAATTATCATCTGGACAGAAACATAATTCTCCACATATTATCTTTTTACTCTGAATCAAAATTCGCAATGCTTATATGAATTTTGAGGGCTGAAATTTGGTAAAAGAGGAAAAAAAATGAAATTTCATTGCCAAATTTGGCCCAAAAGTGTAACCCAACTTCAAGAATTCACCGAGTTTGTATTGATACTCTTGTGGCTGAGAATTGCAAAGAGTTTCTCTCTACCTTTTGTGGTCACTTCTAAGGTTGACCAAGTACATTTTTTGGGCAGTTTGTTGGTTATTACAGTGGTAACTTCAGCCCTCCTTGACAATGACTTCAAGACTTAAATTCATCCCTGTTATTCAAACTATTGTTGGTGGAAAAAAGTGACATATTGGCCACCAAATATGAAGTCGGCCTGGAGAGAACTAGTGAGCCTTAGAAAACATATAAAGAGGAATATTTTGAACTCTCAGAAGAGCGCCACAAAGAATGTGAATTATCATAGTATTATATATATATAATATATATATATATATATAGAAGATATATATATAGATATATATATATATATTGTAGGATCATTATGAGACGATCACGAACCACATAGAGCGAACCTTAGAAATAGAGCTACAAAGTGCGAGCCTCAAATCATAAGTGTGAGACATATTATTCATGAGCTACAAGACATGAGAGAAAGATGCACAAATAAGTGTGAACCATACTGTAAATACTAACTGTGACTAATCACAGAGAAGAGTGAGCCATCATAGATAATGTGAACCTCTATAAATACTAGAAAAACCATAGAAATAACTAATGTGAATCTCACATGTCAGAGGATGAGTTCACACACTTTTGGATATCCTAAGTATTTCAAACCAAAACAGAATTCGTATCCAATCAAGACCAACCCAACTCGGTAAAACCTCTCAACCATAATATCATAGCACATGGCATGAAAAACATAGACAAAATATGTTCTGTAAAGATATGGTTTTCATGAAGTCAAGATTAGCTGACCAAGTAAGGCCTTTGGGGACCAAGTCTCAAAATTATATAAAAGCATACCCACAAAATACCCAAGTTCATTCATGTCCCCTATAGCAAAAACATGTGAGATTGAAAACAATAAACCTAGTGAAAACTACTAAAAAAACAACCCAAATGAAATAGAATATCGTCCAATTTACCCAAAACCACAAAAGGACTTGAAGCCCTAAAACAACCCTGAAACATGTTGTGGAATACAACAACCCCTCATTTTTCTTTTAAACCATCATAATAATGTGGACCCTTTTTATTTTTATCCTTATATTATGTCATATAATAAAACAAAAAAGAAATTAAATTGATAGATCAAAAGGTCTTAAAAGTTTTTAAAGGGAAAAAAGGAAGAAATCATTATAAAAGAATAAAGTCAGGCTTAAAAGCTTCAAGTCTTGGAATTGTTCTATCGGAACAAAATTTTAAAATGTTATGAGAATTGCCTTCTCGAGATTTACCTCTATGAGATCTACGTCTCACCTTACATTTCCCACCTGAATATCTCGCTATTAGAAATCTCGTAAGGAAGTTTTAGTTGGTAATTGTAAATACCTTTGAGATTTAGATATCACACTTCTATCTGTCGATGGTCTTAGGCCTTTGTTATATCGTAACTTTTATTTACAAATATTTATAAGAATGTTTGTTTTGAGGCTCCAATTTACCTCAAAACCTTGAGATATGAGGCTTTATATTTAATTCTCCCCCGAGAGCTCCTTTTTCCTCTTTCCATCTTGTACCTAGACATCTCAAAACATTGTTATATCATAAGTTAATTTGAAATTCCTACAACAACTCCATCTCACTCTTTTGTGGAAAACTTCATGTGGCCTACCATCCCATTCATTTAAATGATTTAACATAGTAGTAATGAACATTGAACAAACAAAAGGCTTGCATTAATCACCAATTTTGTTCTCTTTATTGGTTTAAAATTTTTTAACATCGTATTTTTATTATTCTACTTTTGAGCTCCTGTAAAGCGATTTCTTGCTAATCTTTGTGTCTACTTCTTCTAGGCGAGCTCGAACCTTCGATTCACAGAATAAATGAAGAAAATGGCTTAAGGCCAAGAAAAAATCTTCATAGTAGCAACCCAAAAGCTCGTATATTGAAGAAGTTGATGAAAATATCTTGAGATTCAGATTCTTCTCTGATATAATAGTCTGTACCAGAGACTCTGGTCATTCTTCTTGGGAAGCAATTTACCATTATTTTTAGGATGAAGGGACAAAGGTTACAATTAGAATGATAACAGTGGATGATTAAACTCCTGTATATGAGGCCACTCCGAGAGATGCAGCTAATTCATTTCTACACAAAATTGGGGCAAGGCTAAGGCTATTTCCATACACAGACATGCTCTGATGGGTGGTGGAAAACTTGGATATTTCAGAGAGGCATAATCATACTAGGAAAGGAACAATCATTGGTTCCTTCAACAACAAAGACTTCCAAAGTTTGTACCACTTTCCATATGCCAAGCAAATTTACAATGAGCATTATGTTGAAGCCTTTATCAAGGAGCATGGACATCCGACAAAATCAATCTAAGAATGGAGAAAAGACTCCAACAAGCACAAAATTGAAGAAATAAGTCAATATTAACTTCATTCTCTTGTATCCCGTTTTTCCCAAGTTATTATGTGGTTTCAATTAGATAACTGCCCTAATGTGTCTAAATTCCATGACACTTGGGTACCTTTAATTTATTGGGGCCTCTGAGGGTTATATCTTTGATTGGGAAACTATCCTTTCTGATAATTTAGCCAGCCACATTTTAGCTTTCAAGCATTCCTAAAACATCTCTGAGGGCAAGTTACCCCCCTTCTACATGTATTCTTACATTATGGATGCCCTATGCTTTCCTATGGATTTCCCTGCTATGGGCTAGAAATGGACCATCTAGGACCCAAAGCCCATAAATATTTATGATGACATTTTGTGGGAAACCAAATATTTCAATCACTTCTAACTGATTTCTCATAAGATCATGATTCCTATCTATAAAATTATCTTTGGATCTCGACCATCCAGGATGTCAAAATAAGCCATGGACCATCTTGTCAAGATTGGGAATTGCTTCGGAGAAGAGTTGTTTACTTATATTAGAGTCTAGGACAATCTATCTCACCCTCATGCTTTGCCCTTGTTTATCCCAGATAAATTAATATGTAGAAAGGTGGCTTATTAGAATGTAGGATATGGAATTACTAAAGTGTTGAAAGATTCTAATAAGAGAGCATGGCATGTCTTCCCCATGAGATTTGGTATATTTACATTGTCAAAATATTGTCCTGCTGAAAAGGAAATCTTAGCCATTCAAGCCCTTAAACTGGCCACCATACCAAACAGGCAATATGATCCAAGCTCAGTTGTCAATAATTTCACTTCTTCATAAGGGATTAGACAATTTATTCATGAAGAGGATAAATTTGATGACATGTTTTCTCAGGCTCCCTCCTATGCCACAATGTTAAATTGGGTAGATAAACAACTGACGTTGGAGGAGGAAACCCAGTTTTCTCATTTTAAGAATTTTAAAATAGCCAATGTGCCTTTATATTTGCTACAGTTACCTCTTCATATATTTCCATCCCTGATAGATCATATTGCTTCCACTCAAACTAGAACTTCCTCTCAGCCATTGATTCCTCCTCAGGGCCAACAAAATGTTGTTATAGGTTCTTCTACTTCACTGGGAGAAAGCTATGTTACTGAACCTAAATTGAATGAAGCTTGGAATGAATATGTGACAATCATTAATCCATAGAACAAGGGTGAGACCATAGGTTCTTAAGCCAAGAATTCCTCACATCAGGCCAATGTTCAAATTACTCCTAATAATATTGGATACAAGGTTAGGGGAGATTATAGATCCTAAATATTCTATGCAGGATCAAAAAGATGTTGAAATCATCTTAGCCTTCCCTACCTCTAAGGTTAACCTCGAGATTTAGTAAATTACTCCATTGGATATCTTTTACAGTCCTCAACATAAATTTGTAGTAAAAAGGGGAAGCCAGGAAAGGAAACTTGACCATTATTAGGCACTAGTACCTGGAAATACCACTTCCGTTAAAGTTATGTTGAAAAGTTCTTCTACTGCACTAGCAGACGAACTCGACAAGCTAACTCAATTTACAAGAGATTATGCCTCAGCCATAATGGACAAATCAAAGGAGGTTTGAGTGCTTATGAAAGAAAATGAGGAGAAAATTGTCATGATGGAGCAAATATTCAATGTAGAGAGAAGGAAAATTAGTGAACAATGGCAGAAAGAATTGTCTGAATTGAAAAAAATGTTTGATGCATTAAAGTTGCAATATGGTGAAGAAATAAAGATAAAAGATAATCAAATTATTCAAATACAGAAAAAAAAAAATAGAAGAGTTGCAACTAGTCCTCCCCAGTTGACAAAATTTAAGCGAGAAGCCAAGGAATTGAATTCTCTTCTCAACCATCAACAAAAGATATTTTTCAATAAACTTATGTTAATTCAAGATCAATGTAAGACAAACAATGTGCTTATTGAGAGTTTGGCTAAAGTGATGAGTTATTTTGATGAGGTAAATGAGAAGCTAACTGATTTCTTGACATGGGAAGAAAGCATAGAGGGAAGAGAGGAAAATTTTCCTAAAATTGATGAAGTGCATAAGTCAATTGTTTTCATAGAATGGGAAATAAGAATGAGGCAAGATAAAGTCACAATTAATGAAGTCTGAGATCTATCCAATTCTATTATTGAATTAGTCAATGATTCTTTGCTGCAAGAAAATCTTGTCTCCATTTGCTTTGAATATTCTCTTCTAGATGTCAAAGTATTTTTAAAAGATTGGTTGGAACATAGTACAAAAACGGTTGAAAGGATCGAGAAGTTATCCAAGGTTGATCTTGAACACCACATCTAGTTTCTTGTAAAGCCTCATAGTCAATGATTGGTACTCAGGAGTCTATCCAATGTCACCACACAATTGTTGTCACCTTTCAAGGTTGTTATATTTCCTAGTTAGATGCGGATTAAGCCTAAAAATCCTCCCAAGCTCACCAATATTTTGGATGTTTACAGGCTTCGGCAACTCAACATCAGACAATCTTTATCTTAAGTTCAATATTGTTATAACAATTTTGTTTTTGGTCTTTTACTATTATAGTTTTGGTGAGCTATTTTAGGAGAGTTTTTTGTACTATCTTTTTGTTTTGATTATAAAGATCGCTCTCTCACATTGGAGAAGGGGTTATGAATTTTTGAGAAGAAAATGCCGAATTGCAAATTTGTATTGAAGTTTTTCTTAATAATGAAGTTGAACCACCGACAATTCCAGAATTAGTAGATTCTCATTCTATAAAGGTAACTATTATTCATTGCATTTGTTTCTTTGCTTCGAAAGGATTTTTTTTTATTAATGTGTATTGTTCATGTATATGTGCTTTATATCAATATAACATGATCATTTTTGACATTTTCAAATGAGATTTAATCTATACAGTGAACAAATGAGATATTTATCATATGTGATGTTTCATCTAAATTAATTTAATTAACTATTTAATTAAATTAATTTAATTTAATGGATTTAAATATCGTAATCATATAATAATCTACATTGTTGTGTTTTTTACGAGATCTTCTAGCACATATGGTTTTAGCTTTCCCAGGTAATATAATAGATTATAGTTATTTAAATCTAGTTAGTTAGCCTATATTTAGATCCTGGTATCACCACCACACATCCTATTATATGTAGTTTTCTATGAAAGGGTAACTGGTCCCATATTTCCAGTTGGAGCCACTACCCCGAACGGAAAAGGGTCTAATTGTGGCCCTGACTAGGTGGTTTTCCCCCAATGTTGATGAATGTCAAATCTAACCCTCAACCTTTTTGGCACTAGAAGGAGGGCCATCAGACTATGAATGACAATAAGCTCACATAATAAATCAAGCAACCAATCTAAGAGTCAGTCTCCTCCACCAAAACCACCTTCAACTTCTAGATCACATTCCAAATCACCCCCTTCTCGATCTAAAGTTGCAAAAACATCTTCTAAATCTCCTATCCTTAGTGAACCCTCTATAAATAATCCTCTTCCAGATCATCTAGTTGAAGCTCCTCAAATTAAAACTCTTATAAATAAATTGGAAGGAATTTTAATTTTTGGTGAACAACGTGTTCATCCTGAACCTTCCAAAGGGAGTGTTACATCAATAAAATATTCTTAAGTCTTTTTCAGATCAAAAAGTGAGAAGCTTGGAATCAAACCATTTGAGTTCCCATTTCCAACTTACCGTAAAAATAAACCTCCCTCTATTGTTGATTCCTTTGCTAGTGAGAACATTATATCTTCTCCACCTCCCACACCTACCATTCCTTCCACTTCTCCTCAAACTATACCACGTTCTACCTTACCATCCTCATACCGTCCCTTGAATCTCTCATCTACAAATCTATTTTCATCTAATCATTCACTTTCCTCCCAACCAATCAGTGCTACTATTGTTAGTAGTTATGTTGGGGCATCGACATAAACTGCCCCTTTAACATGAACTTCTACTTTTGGACCTATCTCATCCATTATTGGTCAAATTATTAATCCTAGAATGGAAGATAGGCAATGGAACAATCCAGGATCAGTTGCAATGAATTCTCCACTCAATACTCTCCCAAAACATCTGGAGAGATGGCTTCCTAAATTTAACCCTGATCATGGACTTCCTGCAGAAGAACATCTACACAATTTTATGTTGGCTATCAATATTAATTTTGTTATTGAAGAGGATGTAGTTTGCATATTATTTCCTTACAAATTTGAAGGATTAGCAAGATCTTGGTATTTTTCCCTGCCTACTGGGTCATTAACTAATTGGGATACATTTCAAGAACAGTTTCTGGAGAAGTAGGATAAGACAAAACAAAAACTACATTAATTAATAAATTATCTAATATGAATGTCTCTTCTCATGAAAATATTAAAGATTTTAATTCTAGGTCCAACAAACTTTTGAATAAAATCCCAACTATATCTAGACCAGGCGCTGAAGTATAGGTTGAATGGCATATTAGTGCCTTGCCTTCAAATATTTCTATGTTTGTTGACAGAGATATAAAGACAACACTCACCGATAATAGGAAAGAATATCTGACACTCAAAAAAAGGATGTTATCTCTTGAGAAGAAAGTCATAGTCAAGGAAAGAAAACCAGCCAAAAAGGTCACTTTCAAAGAAGAATCGAAAAATAAAGTTTCTAAGGATCCTTATGATTTAGAAGACTTACAAAAATTCCTCAAAAATATTTCTAATGAGATGGTGGAATTAAAAAAGAAAGTAGTTGAAACCTCAACAAGAACACCTTTCATATTGATAAGAACAAATCAATCTACGCAATTTCAACGACTTGTCCAAACATCTACAACCGGTTCAGATGAAGAAGTAGAGGAAGGAGCAGAGCCAACAAAAGAAGAAGACAAGGAAGAAGTCATTGAATCTAATTGCCTATGAGACTTTATTCTTATTGCTTCAGATAATGAAGAAGAATAGGAGGATCTTTTATCATTACTTAGAGCAAAGAACCTACAATAACAGTAAAAAATAAATATAAAAAGCCCAAATAACTCATCAAATGAAAAAGGTATGCCAAAAAATACTTCTAATCAATCTACAACACTCACATCAAATACTCCTAAAAATCCTCCAACTTCTCCTCCATCAAAGACTCTAATAGTGTCATATACTATATAGTATAACATAGTGGAGGACATGAAGAAAACCAAAGCTAATATTTCCCTGTATGAGGTTAGTCAGTTGAAGCAACAACATAAATTATTACTTAATGAATTGAATGCATTTCCTACTTCTCCATTACCATCAATTGTTGTTACCACTAAAGCCTCTAAAGGAAATAACAAGCCTCCTAATCCCACTACCGACAATATTGGTCCCTTCGATGCAATTTTAATTGTAGATAGATCTAATTAACATGCACCTCCTTTACTCCTAACCTTTTAAATTTTTAACAAGAATGTTCACAATTGTCTAGTAGATTTGGGAGCCTCTTCAAATATCATGCCTTACTCAGTATGCTTGAAATTAAATGTAAAGCCCTAGAAATTTTCCATACAAATAGTCCAACTTAATAGAAAAAATATTAAGGTTCTAGGAGAGATGAATGAAGTATTAATTAGATTATCATCCAACTCAAAAGGTTTTTATATCATACATATCTTGGTGGCAGATATCCTTAAATTCTATGGTCTCATTATGAGTAGGGATTGGTTTGAGAAGTTGCATGGCTATTTTTCTATAGATTGGTCTCATTTTTGGCTCCCTTATAATGGTAAACCCAATCAGATCATAATTGATAGGGATAAACACATGAAATACACTATGGTTGATTTAGATGAATAAAATGTGCCAGTAGCCTTCACTAATAACATTTTGGGAAATTACTCTTCTAAATCTTTCTTTGGCAATTTCCCTGCACAAAATTATCCTTTTCCTGTTGAATTTGTCACTTCACAGATTGAAATGTTTTCACAAACAGATTCATCTAGGTGTGTAAATATTGTAGAATTATATGTAGACAATTTTCTAGATAATTTATTTTGGACTCTTTATTTTGATGGATCTAAGCCCAATGATGGTGCAGAAGTTGGTTGCATATTAGTAAGTCCAAATATAGAAAAAACTATGCTTGCTTGCAAATTTGAGTTTGAATGTACTAATAATGTGGTTGAATATGAAGCACTCGTTCAAGGAATACACAAGGATATTACTCTTGATGTTAAATCTTTCAATGTTTTTGGTGATTCTAAAATTGTTATCAAATAGGTAAGTAATAATATTCATTGTGTTTCAAATCATTTAAAACAGTGTTGGTCTTTAGTCCAAGATTTAAACTCCCATTTTTTGGCATTTAATATATCCCTATCCCTAGAATCTAAAATGCCAATGTTGCTTCCAAACTCATTCATCCTAAGGATTTTAGTCTAGATAGATTTTCCATAGAATTGATTTTTTGACCCTCCATCTCTGATAATGTTAACAATTGGAGAGTGCTTAATGATAATGCAGATATCTTAAGTTTCCTTACATTTGAAGGAACATATACCGATCAAATAATTAATGAGGATGTACATGATATAAACCTTAATACATCCTCTAATGATGAATGAACCAAGCATTCCTTACCAAAATATGTTGTAAAATTTGAAGACCTTTATGACTTGAAAGATAGATTAAAAAGGCCAACCAATTGCAAGCTCCAAAGCAGTACTCTAAAATTCAAACTCATCAACTTAGGGTCTGAAGAAAAACCCCAAAATATAAATCTATGACTTGGATTCTCTCCTCATGAAAGAATTTCTTTTATACACTCACTTAGAAGGTATAAAGATGTATTTTCTTGGAGCTATGAATATTTAAAGACTTATGATACTTCTATATCATTCAACATATAATACTAATCTTATTGGATGTCAAACTTGTACAATAGAAGCTAAAAAAAATTCACCCCAACCTTGAGTCTTAGATGAAGACTGAATCGAATAAGTTGCTCAAGGATAAAATCATTTTCCTAGTTAGAAACTCAAAATGGGTATCAAATCTTATTCCAGTTAGGAAAAAGAACGGGGATATTACAATTTGTATATATTTTCAAAATTTGAATAAAGCATCTGAGAAGGATAATTTTCCATTTCCTCCTATGGAGCAGATATTACTATTAGTTATAGGCTCTCAATTGATGTATTTCTTAGATGAATTTTTGGGTTATAACCAAATTTTGGTTCATCCTTCTTACAGGTTGAAAACAACTTTTAGAAGAAAATGGGGAATGTATGCATACCAAAAGATGCCCTTTGGTCTAATAAACACAGGAGAAACATTTCAAAGAGCCATGGATATCGCTTTTAGAGGTTTCATCAATAAATCAGTAGTTGTTTACTTGGATGATATTAAAATTTATTCAAAAAAGAGAAGTATTCATCTACATGACCTCAAACAGATCTTTGAGAGATGCAGAAATTTTTTAATATCTCTTAATCCTAAGAAATCATATTTTTCCCTTACTGAAGGAAAACTTTTAGGGTTTATAGTCTCCAAAGATGGAATTACCATGGATCCTGAAAGAGTTAAAGCTATTTTTGAAATCCCTTTGCCTCACAGTAAAAATTTAATGCAATCATTTCTACAAAAAATCAAAAATTTCAGACATTTTGTGCTAGATTTTTCATAGATTGTTATGCATCTACAAAATATGATAAAAAAGAAGACAATCTATGAGTGGGGACAAACTGAAAGAAAAGATTTTGAATCCATCAAGCAAGCAATTGTCAATGCTCCTTCATTATCTTCTCTTGACTATTCTAGAGAATTTGTTTTGTATATGTTTGCTTCTTATCACTCATTTGCAATAGTGTTAACATAGAAGAATCATGAACAAGAAGAAGCTCTTGTTTCCTTCTTAAACTCAACATTACAGGGGTAGAATTAAATTATTCAATATTGAGAAGCAATATTTTCCAGTCTTCAAATCCATTAAACACTTCAGGCCTTTTCTCCTAAAGTCACATACAAAAGTAATTGTAACATTCCCTCTTGTTAGTTAATTATTAATTCAAAGAAAATAAGGAGAGAAAAGGGTCAATTGGGTCACTAATCTACAAGAATATGACCTTCAAATGAAACCTATTAAAATTGTTATAGGTTAGGGCTTATGCAAGTTGATAGCTTTCTCATTCGACAATACATCTGAAATAGATATAGGTGAAAATACTGGAGTATCAGAGGTATGTCTTGTAAACTCTAAATCTCAATATGCAAATCTCATATGCTATATAAAGCATGGTTATACACCTCTTGAGATTGACTCCAAGAAGAAGTCACTGGCCAACTTTATTCAAGGATGTGCATGGATATGTTAAGAGATGCAAAACCTATCAAACTACTTTAGAGAAGGAAAAGAAAGCAACCTTACCATTACAACGAGCAAATATTGAGCAACCATTCAAGAAATGGGGGTTGGTCATTATAGGTGAGATTTTTCCTCATTCATCAAAGCATCACAAACACATCCTCACTGCTATTGACTACTTTACCAAATGGGTGGAGGTCATTCCCTTAAAAGTTGTCAATCCTGAAATTGTCATTGAATTCATTGGCCATCATATCATCACTAGGTTTGGCCTTCCAAGCACTCTTATGTTTGATAATGCATCCTACTTTTTTGGTAACTTCATAACTAAATTTGAATTAAAGAGAGGTTTTAAGATCAAATATTGTGCAAATTGTTATCCCCAAGGGAATGGACTAGAAGAATCCACAAGTAAAAATATCTTAAGAATTATAAAACGAACCATAGATGATAACAAGAAAAATTGGCATAAAGCTCTGGTATTTTCTCTTTGGGCATATAGAATAACTTATAGATCATCCTTAGGGACTTCTCCTTACTATTTTTTGTATAGAAAATAA
This sequence comes from Pinus taeda, assembly GCA_000404065.3. Classification (NCBI taxonomy): domain Eukaryota; kingdom Viridiplantae; phylum Streptophyta; class Pinopsida; order Pinales; family Pinaceae; genus Pinus; species Pinus taeda. The sequence goes on from APFE030867808.1 coordinate 76,829, forward strand.
GTATTTCTTCCCCCTAATGTTGCTTTACCTTCATTAGCCCTAGTCCAAATCCATTAAGGAACAACCTTGTTCTTCCCTTCAACAAAGATTATCACAATTATTAAAATTATAAGAAGGGAGGGATAAAGAAAAAAAAAATTATGCTAAGAATAAAAAAATTGTTAAATCATGGTTTTATTAAAGTTAATTTGGAAATAAAATATTTGAAGTTGGTTATCTTGTACTAAAATGGGACAAATCCAGTAATAGCCCTGGTTAAAATTTCATGTAAAAAAATATAAGACCATGGTCATGGGACATGTATTCCAATTTGAATGTCGAGCAAAGATATACTAGTGGGTATCATTGGATGTGTTTATGGCTAAGGCATTAAAAAGGCAAAAATGTACTTGGCCACATTTATTATGAAAATAAAGGAAAATAGGAGAAAAGGAAGGTGAAAGGTCATAAGTTGCATGTGAAGAGAAAATTGAAGGAAAAAAATGGAAAATGAAGAAAATAGAGGCCTCATTGATTAAAAAGGCTTATGAGGATAAGTTCATGGCTTTTGGTCAGTTCATTTTTGGAGCTCTCTCATTCTTCTCTCTCTCTCTCTCTCTCTCTCTCTCTCTCTCTCACTCTTGGACACTTAGAGTTTTCTTGTAGCATTCTATCTTTGGAGCAAGGAAAGGAAAAAGAAAGCAAAGGAAGGACAAGGAAAAGAAAGGAAATAAAATATAAAGCAAGGAAGAGCAGAATTAAGTAGCTTCAGTAGGAATACTTGTAGGTAACATATTGCATGTGTGATTTCCTAGTTGGTTTTGACATGTATGGATTTGCACGTTGGTATTTGGTTCTCTAATTGTCGGTGGCATGGTCTTGCCAGGTTATGATAGTGGTTTTAAGCCTTGACTTTCCTTTTTTCGGATAGCCATGGTGTGATGGGATCGTTTCTCATCTTTGAGCTTTGAAATTTTCATATGGTTTCGAAATCCGGGGTGGAGATGGTTTCAGGAAATTCCCAAAGGCTTAGGAATCCCTTGATTGGTTTTGGCGGGATATATGGTAAAGCCTGAGGATGGTGTCTCGGTTTAGGGCCTAGTGATCTAGTATGGATTGTGGTAAAGCTTGAGAGGAAAAAAGACAGAAAATTCATCAAGGATAGTGATGGAGTCCGGAGGCATTCGAAACTTGATTTGGTTTTGTGATCTCGGTGCCGGTTTTGGTGAGATCATGGTTTGGTGAGGGTGGGGGTGGTTTAACCTCTGGATTCCCTTGGTTGTTTTTGGATTGGTTTATCTATGAGATCTAACATTCATGCTTGGTATATGGCACGAGGGTGACTAGCTGAAAGAAATATTTGGTTCAGCCATATCTATGGTCAGGTGGTACGTGGAAGTCTCGAAATTGATCGACTCTTGCCTATGTTTAATAAAAGCTAAGTTCTCTTATTTTTGTACTTGTTATTAGGTGGCCTTAATAGTTGTTATCTCATTTTATTTACATGGTTTAATGTTGGTTATAACCATGGTTATATGGATGGTTATGGTCATGGGTATTTCATGTATTTACTTGTAACTAAAAGGATAATGGATGTGAGACCTTATTGATGTCAAAACAATTACAAGAAGATGGTGGTGATCCTTATTGTCAAGTCTCATATGAGTTATTAATAATTTATGCTCTATCTTGTATTCATGTACTATAGATTGCATTGATGCCAAGTGTTTGAAAAATGTCAGTCCTGTGTTGGGGATGGTCAAGCCTAGTCTTGGAGCCAGTTTTTGGCTTGCAAGTCTTATTTTCATGTAAATTATAGATTCTGAAAGCTACCAGGGTTTCTTAGCAGTGACCTGGATCTTGGGCTTGAAAAGTGGCATAAATCTTAGAGTTTCAGGCATAGGTCTAAGGAGAAAAGTCTCCAGATGCATGCATGCCTCATTGTGCGAGCCATTGGAGCCTCCTAGGTGTACCCTTGTCTATATCAGGGGATTTTTTATTGGTTTGATACACTAAAATCAGTGGGACCAAAGGATCGGTCATGGGGATGACTGGGAAGTCTTTTGGGAGTCCTGTAGCAGGTATAGAAGGTCTGTGTTGTGGGTTTCCATCGATTCCACTTGGTTAACTAATACATAGGGAGTCAAATCATATTATAGTAACTTCTTATCCATGTTTACCGAGTTTGTTGGTTAAATGGGTAGATGCAGGAGGAGGTAATTATAGAGTGGTATCAGATTGGGTTGCACTCTCTTTGGGTCATACCTAATACCACGGAGTGGTATCAAATCATGGTTTCATTCTCTTTGGGTGGTGTTTGGTTTCCATTCTTTTGGGTGATATCTGATACCACAGATTGGTATCATAGCATGGTTCAACACTTGGACTAGATGGGCATAATGTGTTTGTCATGCATGCATGTAGGTTGTATATGTGCATGTTATGTATGCATGGTAGTGGTCATTGTTATAGTTGTGTTTCCATGTAGAAGTCGATGATGTTGTTGTCAGGATGTGGTTTTCATGAATGCATGTCAGTTGTATATGCATTTGTTATGCATGCATTATTATGGGCATGGTTTCTGTGCATGAGGTTGTTGTAGGAATTTCAGATCATCATGATGTTATTGGTATGTTATGATGCATCAGCGGAATACAAACAATGTGCTTTGAAGCATGCTAGGATAAATATGGATAGCAAAGAGACACTAGAAGCAAGGTTTCTTGGTAGAGGTAGTATGGTTTTGGATGTGCACTGTTATTGTTGTGCATGTTGTATATTCATTGATTGTGTTATCACCGAAAAATTCTCTAAACTTGGACGGTTTACATTTGTTCCTAAGTCATATTGTTAGATAGGAGTTAAGTCATTTTTATGTTTCTAGAGTCTAAGTCATAGAGTTATCCATCTAATCTTCAAATTAAAATCTTTAACCTAGTGAGAGAGCCCTCTCAGGTTGAGGAGGCTAAGCCTCAGCCAAACGATTGGGTTGAAATAGTTACTCAAAGTCTTCCTGATCAACAACCTATCAGGGTCTGGTTTTGTGATAACATTTTGGTGTGTCTACTGGGATATTGAAGATTATTCATTCCTGAAATCAAGAAGCTGAACTTCTGAAGGTAGCAGGAGCTCAAGAAGCTGTTTGAGGCTGCATCTACCTTGGTGACTTCACACATCAAATAACGAATTGGAAGGTGACTCCACTGCTAGAAGATCAATAGCTTGATGAAGTTTCAAGATGAGTGCCATTGCAAGAATGAATGCCAGGTATGCCCCTATGAATTGGTCTCATATCCCTGGTTTTCCAAATCCTATGCCAAAGGTCGAATGGTTAGATGATATTCAAATATTCAAAGATGAAAAGAAAGACAATGCTACTCTTCATTTGGTTAGGTTCCATATGCATGTACATAGTCTTAAGGTTCAGTTCTCTGAAGATTATCTCATGAAGATGTTTATGACCACTTTAGAAGGAAAATCATGGTCTTGGTATAAAGGTTTGGAAAATGGTTCAATATATTTTCTTGCTAATTTCCATGATGTATTCTATGAGATGTATAAAGAGTGTCATCCCTCCTTATTGTTGGTCAAAGATTGTTGTAAACATTCTGTGAGTTTTATTCAATATTTGGAGGATTGTTATGATGATGATGAATTCATGGGTGAAGAAATTTTAGAGGCTCTTCATAAAAATACATTTCAACACCAAGAAGAAAGGATAACATCCCATGAAATGCAACATGAAAATCAGCAAGGGTTTACTTATGAAAACTATGTTACATCCTCTGAGAATGATGTAAATATGCAACAAACTTGCCAGGCTTTTGATCATAAAGAGTATGAAAATCATTGCAAACACCAAGAAGAAATACTAGAAGATATCTTTTATAACCCTCAGGCAGAGGAAAAAGTTGATTTTTTATGTTATACTTTGCAGCAACTTACATCAATGAATGATCATATAATGAGGAAAATTACATTGTTTGTGGGAATCATTCAAAAAATCAGTTGGATAGCATATCAAAGGAATCTTGTGTGGCTGAGAATCAGTTGTATGAAGATATAGAATGTTATGAGAATCATCAAACTAATCATGTCTCTTTTGACCCTATAGTTGATTACATGGAAGAGATTTACTGTTCATATTTCCAGTTATATTTTTATCTTGAAGATCAGTTACATCTCATGTTGACTCGATTATTTTAGTATCATGTTTATTTTTGCTTCAAGCAAAGTCAAGAGATTCAAGTGTCAGATCAGATCAATGATTGGCTTCATTGGGAGTTTCATGTTCCCTGAGATACAAATGGAGATTGTAGCTGATAGGTAGGTAGAGTATGTGAATAAGATCAAAGCTAAAACAGAGAGCTTAAGCGTGAGTTGAAGGCCCAACAACTTGAAAAATATGCTTATCAAATCAAATAAAGTATTTCCGTTTTACCAAAAAATGGATAGCACTGGAGCTAGAAGTTCTTAGTGTGCCATAGGGGTAAACCATCCCAAGTGGAGCCACTGTAATCACCCAAAAATTCTCTAAACTTGCACAGTTTACATTTGTTCCTAAGTCATAGTGTTAGACAGGGGTTAAATCATTTTTATGTTTTTAGAGTCTAATTCATAGAGTTAGCCATCTAATCTTCAAATTAAAATCTTTAACCTAGTGAGATAGCCCTCTTAGGTTGAGGAGGCTAAGCCTAAGCCAAAAGATTGGTTTGAAATAGTTACTCAAAGTCTTCCTGATCAGCAGCCTATCAGGGTCTGGTTTTGTGATAACAGATTGTACCTATGGTGATGTGTAATGTTGTATATGTAGTATTGTGTACATATGATGTTGTACGCATGTTGTATATATGGTGTTGTGTGTATATTCTATATGCAATTTTGGGTATAAATGGTGCTATGTACATGTTGGATATGCGGTGTTGTGTACATATTGTAGTATGAACATGTTAGATATGTGGTGTTGTGTACATATGATGTTATGTACATGTTGTATATGAAATGCTATGTACATATGGTGTTGTGCATGACTATACATGTGGTGTTGTGTGCATGACTATACATGTGGCGTTGTGTACATGTTGTACACATGGTTCTATGTGTAGGTGGTCTTGTGTGCATATCATGCATGTGGCACTGTGTACATGTTGTGCATGTGGTGCTGTGTACATGTGGTATTGTGTACACATTGTATAGGTGGTGCAGTGTACATATGGCATTGTGTACATGTTGTGCAGGTGGCGTTGTGTATATGTAATGCTGTGCAGACGTTGTGTAGGTGGTGTTGTGCATAGGTGATATAGTGTAGATGTTGTACACATGGTACTGATGTACATGTGGTATTGTGTACATGTTGTACACATGGTACTGATGTACATGTGGTATTGTGTACATGTTGTACATGTTGTGTTACGAACATGTGGTACTATGTATGTGCATTGTGTAGTCATGGTATCATGATATGTATATTGTGTTGTAAACTGCATGTAGGAGTATGCATTGGGTTGTGTTGTACACCAGATGTAGGTGTATGTATGTGTTGTGTTGTACACTGGGTGTAGGTGTACGTGTTGCATGTCAGGTGTAGGTGCATGTATTGCATCATGTCGTAAACTGTGTCTGTCGCACATTGTGTGTGGACGTATGTGTTGTGATGTACATTGTGTATGTGTACATGGTTGAAGAGAAGGAATTGGGTATTTGTTGGGCATGGAAATTGATACGGTTTGCATACGGAATAAGGACAATGGAAGAAGCTAAATATTGATTAAAGGATAAGTATCAAATTTTATTGTGCATGTGTTCTACGATTCTGGTTTATGATGGGTACATGTGATCTATCATTTTTATTATGATGGTTGTGTTTTGAGCTAACCAGATGTGATATGTTTATACATGATGATTTGATTGAACAGCTAGTTTGACTTGTTGTGACAAGAAGTAAACAATATTTCAAGTGTACTTTATTGATGAGCTACCAATGAGGTATGATGTGAATTTATTTTAGTTTATTTTAAATATAATGGCAGTCATGCGCTTGGAACAGGAAAGCATGGGAAATTCAAGGGTTGGGTGGTTGAAATCGACAACAAGAATTAGCGGAAACAATGAAAGGAATTGGAATAGGTAGCAGTACGCTGGTATAACACTTTAGGAGTAGAGTCATTGTGGGACACTGGTACATAATTGTGTCCATTAATTACCATGATCATGTTATGACTAGTATGATGGTTTGAGGAAGGTATATGCCTTGGTTGTAGACCTTCTGATGTGAGGAAGCCTTGCTAAGGAATGGATCACCTAGGATAGGGGATGTCAGGGAACTTGGAAGGTGAGTGACTGCACAGAAGGGGATGAATGGATTTCCTGAAGGACTGTGTAGCAGAGAAGGGAACATTGGGGATGGATTTTTTTTTTCATTATCATTTCCATATGGAATTAGATGCACATTAGGAGTGCACCCAGAGAAATGAGTCGGTAATTTTCCGCTGAGAGGACAATTGGAACATGATTGTAGCACTATACTTTGGATGTATCTTTGACTTTGGTAGTGAATTTTGGACTTCCTAGGAAGGAGGTGAATCCTGGTACTACTTTTGATGGTGGATGTGTAAGCCTCTAGATTCCTTTGTTGATTGATACGGGCATCATATCCTTTTATTTTCTGGATGAGAAAATGTGCATATGTATATTGTGTATATCATTGTAAATATTGTAATGCGTTGTGTTATAAAGCTCCATTAAACGATATGATTCTCATATCTTCAACATCAATCATTGTAAATATTGCAATGGGTTGTGTTATTAAGCTCCATGGGAAGTTTTTTTTTTTTAGCAGTTCGTTGGTTTATAGGTGTCATTGAACACCAAGGACAGTGTTCCCCCAAAGGGGAGGGTTCTGTAACAACCCTGGTAAAAAAATCATGCAAAAAAATATAAGACCATGGTCATGGGACACATATTCCAAGATGAATGTTGGGAAAATATATCATAGTGGGAATCACTGTATGAATTTATGGCTAAGGAAAATTGGCAAAGGCAATGGTTAAGGCATTAAAAAGGCAAAAAAGTAGTTTGGCACATTTAATTATGAAAATAAAGGAAAATAGGAGAAAAGGAAGTTGAAAGGTAATGGGTTGAATGTGAGAAGGAAGTTGAAGGAAAATAATTGAAAATGAAGAAAATAGAGGCCTCATTGATAAAAAAAATGCTTTTGAGGATAAGTTCATGGATTTTGGTCAGTTTAGTTTTGGAGCTCTCTCATTATTCTCTCTCTCTCTCACTCTTGGACACTTAGAGTTTTCCTGGAGAATTCTAGCTTTGAAGCAAGGAAAGGGAAAAGAAAGAAAAGGAAGGACAAGGAAAAGAAAGGAAAGCAAAGATTAAGAAAGGAAGAGCAGGATTAAACAGCTTTAGTGGGAACAATTACATGTAACATTTTTCATGTGTAATTTCCTATCTGGTTTTGACAAGCGTGGCTTTGCATGTCAATATTTAGTTCTATGGCTATCAGTGGCATGGTCTTATCAGGTTATGATATGGTTTTCAACCTTGGCTTGCCTTTTTCTAGATATCCATGGTGTGATGGTATTGTTTCTTAGTTTTGAGATTTGGAATTGTCATATGGTTTTGGAATTCGAAGCATAAGTGGTCTCAGGAAAATTCTCAAAGGTCTACGAATCCCTTAACTGGTTTTGGAGGGATACACGAGAAATCCTGAGGGTGGTGTCTCGGTTTAGGGCCTAGTGATCTAGTTTGGATAGTATGAGAGACAAAGGGATGGAAAATTCCTCAAGGATAATGATGGAGTCCAGAGGCATTCCAAGCTCAGTTTGATTTTGTGATATCGATGTTGGTTTTGGTGAGATCATCATTTGGTGAGGGTGGAAGTGGTTTAACTTTTGCATTCCCTTGGTTTTTTTGGATCGGTTTATCCATGAGATTCCACATTCATGCTTGGAATATGGCACGGGGGTGACTGGTTGAAAGAAGTATTTGGTTCAACCATGTCTATGGTCGAGTGGTACATGGATGTCCTAAACCTAGGCAGATCTTGCCTATGTTTAATAAAAGTTAAGTTCTCTTACTTTTTTACTTGTTATTATGTGGCCTTAATAGTTATTATCCCATTGTTATTTACATGGTTTAGTGCTAGTTATAATCATGGTTATATGGTTGGTTATGGTCATGGTTATTTCATGTATTTACTTGTAACTGAAAGGATAATGGATGCAAGACCTAATTGATGTCAAAACAATTAAAGGAAGAAGGTGGTGATCCTTCTTTTCAAGTCTCATATGAGTTATCAATCATTTACTCTCTGTCTTGTATTCATGTCCCATAGATTGCATTGATGCCAAGTGTTTGACATAATGTTAGTCTTGGTTGGGGATGGTCAGGCCTAGTCCTGGAGCCAGTTTTTGGCTTGCAAGTATTGTTTTCATGTAAATTATGGATTCTAAAAGCTACAGGAGTTTCTAGGCAATGACCTGTATACTAGGCTTGGAAAGTGCACAGATCCTGGTGTCACAGGCACAAGTTTGAGGAGAAAATTCCCCAGATGCACGCATGCCTTGCTGTGCGAATGGATAGAGCTTATCAGATGCACCCTGTCCATATCAAGGGAGCATATAGGGTTTTTATGCATGAAAATCTCAGTGGAACCTAGAAATTGGTCACGGGGATGACTAGGAAGGCTTTTAGGAGTCCTATAGCAAGTATATAAGGTCTATGTTGTGGGTTTTTGTCGATTCCACTTCCTTGAGGTGACTTAGGAGCTCGAGTCTTGTCATAGTAGCCCCTTAGCTCATGTTTACCTTGGGTAAGCCGGTGAAAGTGGGTAGATATTAGGGGAGGCGTTGTTACAAATCCCGTGAGGAAAAAGGTAAACACACAAAATTTCAGAAATTCTGGCTAGGACCATTTCCAATTGTGGAAAAACTTGGCCCAACGACTTTCGTTCTTCGAGACCTTCAAGGAAGAAAAGAGCCTCTTCTTGTAAATGGGCTCATTCTAAAGAAATATTTTTCTTGAAATTCATGATACCCTTTGTAAATATGTAAATAATCATATGTATAAATCAGTGTGCTTCCTTATAATTTAGTTAAGATTGTTGAACGTTATTTTCTCGGTTTTGTACTTGGGTAATATATTTATTTGTAAATTCTTTGATCATTCTTATGGAATTCATTTTTAATAGGAAAATAATTAGTAAAATATTTCCATTATGTTATCTTTCAGGATTTCCTAACATATTAGAATCTTCGATTTAGGAATTAATGTTACTATTCTTATAATTTTGTAAATTACTCCCAAATCGAAATCTTTAAAAGGGAACTTTCGTGTCATAACAAGCTATACTCTAAGGCACCTATTGAAGAAACAAAGTCAATTAATAAGATCTTAGCTTCCTATGACTCTGTTAGTCATCCTCATCTCTTAGGGAGTGGATATACCTTCCCATCCACTAATCATATATATTTTAGAGTGTAATTCAAAAATATGAAACTTCAAAGGTAGGGGGTCTCATCAAGAGCCAACCTACCATGATCATGAGTAGAAATAGTAGTGACATTACCATATCTAGTCACCAAGCCAAGGTAATTGCCTATGGCCAAATGACCATAAGACAAGAGGTCTCATCATGAGTCAACTTGTTCACTATTACTAATACTTGTGAATGGAATTGTTAACATCTGGTCACCAAGCTAGGACAATGACTTTCAAGGAAATTAAATACAAAAAATGTGAATTGGATTCCTCTAAAATATTTTCTAGTGGATGGGATACTAGAATTTTTTGAGTTAAAAGGTAACCCTGTCAAGGCTTTGGATGCCTATTAACAGCAGAGGTTCTACCTATGTTAACGGAGTCTATATTTATGTTAAACTCACTAACAAGCTTTGTCTCTTGAAATATAGTTGACATCAATGACTAGTTGTTAGAGATAGATTATTCTCTTATATAAAATTGGTGGTGAGGTTTGCAAATGATAATTCTTATTCTTGGTGTTTCAAAGAGTATTTGATAGGAAATTTGGATCTTAGCATTATGCTCTTTTCATTTCTATTCCTTATCCTTTTTTTTTTAATTTCATTGATTTATTCCCATTAGAGGAATTTTGAGGTCTAAAATGGGCCTCCTAATGAAATTATAAAATAATAGTGGAAATAATAAAATAAGATTAGATTACATCATCAAATTTTAGAGGGAAAAAAGAAAAAACTATTTTTCCAACTCGTATTTTCAACTTATCTCCCTATGGGTTTACGCAAATTTCAGGGGGAAACACTCATTGGATTCAAAATTTGATTCCTCATCCAAGGAGTACCCATGTTCATACTTTCAATGGACCATGCTACACAAAAATGACAAATACATGGAAAACATGATTGCAATCATGTTTTTTCATGTATTTCTCATTTTTTTATCTAGCAGGGTCCATCATAAGTATGCAACATGGGTGTTGCTTGGATGAGGAATTAAATTTTGCATCCAATGAGTATTCCTGCTCCAAATTTGAGTAAAAACTTAGGGAGATAAGTTGAAAATATGAGTTGAAAAACTAGTTTTATTATTTTATTATTTTTTAATCTTTTAAATTTTTTACTCCAAAAATGGTGAATCATCCCCCATGTTTGACATCATCATCTTGAATCCTATTATTTCTTATAAGGTTTATCTTGTTTGTACATTTTTCTTAGGAGGCCCATTTTAGACCTCAAAATTACCCTAATGAAAGATAATTGTTTCACATAATACGTCGCCAATTGTTGTGGCAAGCAATAACCCCCACTTTTCTTTTAAATCATAATAATAATGGGGACCCTTTTGATTATTATCTTTATACTAGGCCATATAATAAAACAAAAAGGAATTAAATTGATAGTTCAAAAGGCCTTAAAAATGTTTAAAGCGAAACTAAAGGAAGAAATCATTATAAAAGAATAAAGTTGGGCTTAAAAGCTTAAAGTCTCGGAATTGTTCTGTTGGAACCAATTTTTAAAATTTCATGAGAATGACCTTCTCAATATTTAACTTTGAGATATATGTGGCACCTTACATACCACACTTGAATATATCGTAATCAAAAATTTTGGAAAGAAGTTTTATTTGGTAATTGTAAATTCCTCTGAGATTTTGATATCATGCTCCTATACAATGGTGGTCTTAGGCCTTCATTAAATCATAAATTTTATTTCAAAAGCTTTACCAAAATGCCTATTACGAAGCTTCCTTTTATCTCATAATCTTGGAACCTCGATACATTGGGATTTATATTTAATTATCCACCGAGATCTCCTTTCAATTCATTTCATCTCATACCTCGACATCTCGAAACATTGTTATATCGTAAGTTAATTTGAAATTTCCTCTGATACCTCTTTCTCGATCTTGCATGGAATTCTTCATGTGGCCCACCATCCTGCTCATGTAAATTATTTAACATCATAATAATGAACCTTGAACAAATAAAATGCTTGCATTAATCAATATTTTTATTCTCTTGATTGATTTAAAATGTTTTAACATTGTATTTTTATTATTCCATTTTTGAGCTCACGTAAAGTGTTTTCCTGATAATCTGTATGTCTAATTCTTTCAGGTGAGCTCAGACCTTTGATTCACAAAAGAAATGAATAAAATGGCTAAGTCCAAGAAGAAATATTCACAGCAGTAACCCATAGGCCCATATATTGAATAAATTGATGAAAAGACCCCAGGAGTCAGATTATTCTCTGATACAGTTTGTACTAGAGACTCTAGTCATTCTTCTTGGGAAGCAATTTACCATTATTTTGACGATGAAGGGCCAAAGGTTATAGCTAAAATAGTAATGGTAGATGATAAAAATCTTGTATCAGAGGCTACTTCGAGAGATGTGGCTAATTCATTTCTACATGGAATTGGGGCAAGTTCGAGGTTATTGCCATACATAGACATGATCCAATGGATGGGGAAAAACTTGGATATTTCAGAGAGGAATATTCACACCAAGAAAGGAAAAATCATTGTTTCCTTCACCAGAAAATACCTCCAAAGTATGTACCACTTTCAAGATGCCCAACAAATTTACAATAAGAATTATGTTGAAGCCTTCGTCAAGGAGCATGGACATTTGGAAAAATCAATCAGAGAATGGAATAAAGACTCCAACAAGCACAAAGTTGAAGAAACAAGTCAGTATTCACTTGATTCTATTGCATCACTCTTTTCCCAAGCCACTTTTATGTTGTGTCGATTGTATACTTGCCCTGACGTGTCAAAATTCACTGACACCTGGGTACCTTTACTTGATGGGGCCTCTGAGGATTATATCTTTGATTGGGAATTCTATCATTTCTAATTATTTAACCAACCACATTTTAATGTCGAGGCATTTCTGAAATATCTCTGAGGACAAGGTACCCCCTTCTACATGTCTACTTACATTATGGATGCCTTGTGATCTTCTATGAATTTCCTTCCTATGTGTTGGAAATGGACCATCCATGACCCAAATCCTATTCATATTTATCATGACATTTTGTGGGAAACCAAATATTTCAACCACTTCTACCAGATTTTCCATAAGGTCATGATTCCTATCTATAAAATTATCTTTGGATCCCAACCATCCAGGATGTCACAAGAATCCATTGACCATCTTGTAAAGGTTGGGAATTGGTTCAGAGAATAGTTGTTTACTTATTTCAGATTCTTGGGAAATCTTGCTAACCCTCATGTTTTACCCCTGTTTATCCCAAATAAATTAATTTGCATAGAGTTGGCTTATTAAATTGTAAACTATGGAATTACAAAAGTGTTGAAAGGTTCTAATAAGAGAGCATGTCCTATCTTCCCCGTGATATTTGGAATATTTACATTATCAAACTATCATCATGTTGAAAAGGAAATCCTATCCATTCAAGCCTTTAAACTGGCCACCATACCAAAAAAGCAATATTATCCAATCTCAGTTGTAAAAAATTTCACTTCTTCACAAGGGATTAGACAGTTTATTCATGAAGAGGATAATTTTGATGACATGTTTGCTCAGGCTCCCTCCTATGCCACAGTGTTAAATCAAGTAAATGAACAACTGACGTTGGAGGAGAAAACCTAGTTTTCTCATTTTAGGACTTCCATAATAGCCAATGTGACTTTGGATTTGCTACAATTACCTCTTCAGATATTTCCATCCCTAAGAGAGCCTATTGTTGTCACTCATCCTGGAATTTCCTCTCAGTTAGTGATTCCTCCTAAGGGCCAGCAAAATGTTGTTATAGGTTCTTTTACTTCATAGGGAGAAGGCTTTGTTAGTAGCCCTAAATTGAACGAAGATTGGAATGAATATGTGATGATTATGAATCCACATAAGGAGGGTGAGACCACAGGTGTTCAAGCCAAGACTTCCTCACATCGGGCCAGTGTTCAAAGTGATCCTAAGAGTAATGGAGAAGATAGAGGGTCAAGGGAGATTACAAATCTTAAATATTCTATATTATATGCGAAGATATTGAAATCATCCCAGCCTTCCCTACCTCTAAGGCTAATCTCAATATTGAGGAAATTCGTCCATTAGATATATTTTATATTCCTCAACATAAAATTGTAGTAAAAAAGGGATGAAAGAAAAGGAAACTTGATCAGTCTTAGGAACTAGTTCCTGGAAAGGCCACCTCCTTTGAGTTTTTGTGGAAAGGTTCTTCCGCTGCACCAATAGACGAATTGGGAATCCTAAGTCAATTTACATGAGCTTATGCCTCAACCACAATGGAAAAAGAAGCGGAGGTTCGATAGCTCCTGAAAGAGGAGAAAATTGTCATGATGGAGCAAACATTCAATGTAGAGAAAAGGCAGATTAGTGAACAATGATAGAAAGAATTGTCTGAATTACTAAAAAAAGTTTGATGCATTAAAGTTTCAATACGATGAATAAATAAAGATAAAAGACAACCAAATTATGGAGATCTAGAAAAAATTAGAATGACTACAAGCCAGTCCTCCTTAGTTGAAAGAATTTAAGAAATAATCCAAGGAATTGAATTCTCCACTCATGCATCAGCAGAATATCTTTTGAAATAAAATTATGTTGATTCAAGATCAATGTAAAACAAGAAATGCGCTTACTGATCAGCTGGCCGAAATGATGAGTTACTTTGATTAGGTAAATGAGAAGCTAATTGATTTCTTAACTTGGAAAGAAAGTGCAGAGGGAAGAAAGGAAAATTTTATGAAGTGCATAAGTCAATTTTTTTCCAAGAATGGGAAATAAGAATGAAGCAATTTGAAGCCACGGTTAATGAAGTCCGAGACTTGTCTAATTCTATTATTGAATCAATCAATGATTCTTTGTTGCAAGAAAATATTATCTCCACCTACTCTAAAGATTCTCTTTCATATGTCAAAGTGTTGTTAAAATATTGGTTGGAACATGGAACAAAAATGGCTGAAAGGATCGAGTAGTTATCTAAGGTTGATCTTGAATGTCACCAAAATTTTCTTGTAAAGCCTCATTGTCAATGGTTGGTACTCAATAGCATATACAATGTCACCATGTAGATGTTATCACCTTTGAAGGTTATTATATTTACTAGCCATATGAGGATTGAGCATAAACATACTTTCGAGCTCACTAGTCTTTTGGACATTTACAGGCTTCAGAAACTCACCATCGGACAATATTCTTCTTAAGTTCAATATTGTTGTAACATTTTTTTTTTTTTTTTTACTGTTATAGTTTTGGTGAAATATTTTAGGAGAATTTGTTGTACTATCCTTTTGTTTTGATTATAAATCTGCCTCTCCAACATTAGAGAAGGGTTTCTGAATTTTGAGAATAAAAGGCTTGAGTTACACTTTTGTATTTAATTTTTTCTTAATAATAAAGCTGAATCACCAACAGTTCCAGAATGAGCAAATTCTCAGTCTCTCAGGTACTACTATTCATTGCATTTGTTTCTTTGATTTGAAAGGAAATTTTATTTTAATTAATTTGTATTGTTCATGTTTATGTGCTTTATATTAGTCTTTCATGATCACTTTTGACATGTTCGAATGAGATTTAATCCATATAGTGAAAAAATGAGATATTTATCATATGTGATGTTTCATCTAAATACATTTAATTAACTATTTAATTAAATTAATTCTCTTTAATGGAGTTAAAAGTCGTAATCACATAATAATCTACATTGTTGTGTTTATTACGAGATATTCTAGCACATATGATTTCAGCTTGCCTAGGTAATATAATAGATTATAGTTATTTAAATATAATTAGTTAGAATATATATTTAGATCCTATTATCACCACCATGCATCCCGTTATATACAATTTTATGTGAAAGGGTAATTGGTCCCATAATTCTAGTTGAAGCCACTATCCCAAATGGAAAAGGGTCTAATTGGGGCCTTGACCGGGTGGTTTTCCCCTAATGTTGATGATGTCAAATATGACCCTCAACATAACATCCCATTTTCAATGAAAAACAATGATTCTAGAGCTAATGCTCCAAAGGGTTACTGTAAATTCACAACCAAATATTAAAACAAAACCCTCACGACCTGATAACAATATGTAACAAGAATAACCTTGCCACCATATTCGTATGTGCCTTTGGGCAACTGTCTACCCTCGTGTTGTCTAATTTATTCTCTTATTCCTTACCAAACCTACCCTCAGGTCTGTAGTTAGTACGATGGGTTGCAAGAAAGGATGTGTATTGTTTTCAGTTCATATTTCTAGTGACAAAGGGAAGGATGGTTAGGATGATGAAGCCCTGAAGAAGTATCATGTTTTGTAGTAGTATTAGGATGTGTTTCAAGCAGAGATTATAGATTTTCCTCTTCACAAGGAAGTGTAATTTTCTATTGATTTGATATCAGGAGAAGCATCAACATCTAGGGCACCATACAGGATGAGTACTCTAGAGATGATGGAATTGAAGTTGCAACTTAAGAAGATTCACAATAAGGGATTACAAAATGCCAAATGTATTTCCTTGGGGTGCACTGATGTTGTTTGTAAAGAATAAGGATGGTACTCTCAGATTTTGCATTGATTACAGGAAGTTGAACAAGGTGATCAAGAACAGGTATAGATTAACAAGGATTGATGATTTGTTTGATCTGTTGAAGGCAACAACTGTGTTCTCAAATATTGACCTAAGATAGGGATATCATCAGGTGTGCATCAAAGAAGAATATATTTAAAAGACCACATAACATACTTGGTATGGGCATTATGAGTTTGTGGTGGTTCCTTTTGGTATTACTAATGCTCCAACTACTTTCATGTGTTTGATGAACAATGTGGTGCATCCTTATCTAGACAAGTTTGTGATAGTGTTTATTCATGATTTATTGATATATTCTAAGAAAGAGGAAGAGCATGGAGAACACTTAGAAGCAATATTGAGACTATTGAGAGAGCATCAGTTGTATGTCAAACTCAAAAAGTGCAATTTCTTTCAAAGTGAAGTTCATTGCTTGGGACATGTTGTTTCCAAGGAATGGGTAATAGTGGACCCAAAAATATTAAAGCTATCATGGAGTGGCTAGCTCCTAGGATTGTGGATGAGGTGAGATCATTCATGGGACTAGTAGGTTATTACAAGAAATTCATCAGGAAATTATCATGGACTGGTTATCCTATTACATCTTTGCAGAGAAAGGGAAAGAGGTTTGAATGGATTGAGGAGTGTGCAACTAGTTTTGAGGAGTTGAAGCATCTTTTACAAATTATCCAATATTGAAGATCGCAGATCCTTATAAGGAGTTCGTGGTATGTATAGATTCTTGAAAGGAAGACCTTCATGGAGTCTCGATGTAGAAAGGGAAGGTGGTATGCTATGGTTCAAGGAATTTTAATGAGAATGAGCATAACTATGTGAATCATGATCTTGAGTTGGCAACTATTATTCATGCATTGAATATGTGGAGACATTATCTTCTTGGTATGATGTTTGTTCTAATGAGTGATCATAGTGTACTCAGGTACTTGTTTGATGAACCCAAATTGAATACCAGGAAGATTAGATGGTTGGCTACCCTCAGTGAGTTTGACTTTGAGATTAGGTAAATTAAGGGAAACGATAATAGGGTTGCAGATGCTCTCAGTATGAGAGTGCAGTTGAATCACATTCAATTTGTGAGCTCTTATGGGATAGATTTCCAGGAGTGGATCTTACATGCAAGGCATCATGATGATAGGTACTTGTAGCTAAAGTAGAGATTATAGCAACAAGGTGAAGATGATAGATATGAGGAGTGTCACATCACAATAGATGGCTTGGTTAGATTTAGGAACAAGATTTATGTCCCAGATAGAAATGAGCTCAATAAGCTCTTGTTGAGGGAGCTTCATTTCAAGTCGTATTCAGGTCACCCGAAATATCATAAGACTCTGACATAAATTAAGAAGTTTTATCACTGGTCAAACTTGAATAAATAGGTGGTTGAGTTTGTTGCTAGATATTTGGACTGTTAGCAGGTGAAAGCATAGTGTATACATCCACTTGTTTTTTGCAGTCGATTTTGATTCCATAATGGAAATGGTAGGTCATTTTCATGGAATTCATTACAGGTTTTTTGAGGACATCAAAGCAACATGATTCCATCATGGTTGGGATTGAGAGGTTAAGTAAGGTAGCTCACTTCATTGTAGATAAGTCTACTAATTCAACTAATGAGGTAGCTTAGATCTTCATCAGGGACATAGTGAGGTTGCATGGTGTTCCCAAAAAGATCATATCAGATAGAGATGCCAAGCTCACTTCCAAGTTTTGGAAGGAGTTGCTTTCAGGTTTTGGGAAAAAGTTAGCATTCAACACAACTTATCATTTGCAAACAGATGGATAGATAAATAGGGTTAACAAGATTCTTAAGGATATGTTGAGGATGTATATCATGCATTAATAGAGGAAGTGGGAAGAGTATATTCCACCGGTAGAGTTTGCATTTAATATTGGGTACTAGGAATCCCTTAGGATGAGTCCATTTGAGGCTTTGTATGGGTGGAGTTGTAATACTCCTATCAATTGGAGTGATCTAATGAATAGGGTGTTGATTGGACAGGATATGTTTGTTGAGGTGGAGTGGGAGATGAAGGTTATCAAGAGGAATTTAATGGTATCACAGGACAAGTAGAATAGTTATGCAAATCAACATAGATAATTCAAGGAGGTTCATGTTGGGGAGCATGTGTATTTTCACATCAAGCCTAAGAGGAGAACCTTGAGGATTGGATCGTGTGCCAAGTTGTCACGTTGATATTGTGGGCCTTTTGATATCCTTGATAGGATTGGACCAGTGGCTTACAAACTTGCACTGCCCCCAACAGTGAAAGTCCATTGTGTTTTCCATGTTTTCTTTTATTAAGAGATATGTACAAGATGTTGAGCATGTGATTGATTGTAGATTTTAACCCCGTACAGAAATTACCTGCATACGAATTCTAAATCACAGGAAAAATAAAAATGCAAGAGCGTAACACATAGAACACATATACACAGAGATTTCCCACTGGATCTCAAAACCGAGACTACCAGCTTGATTTTTCATTATATTCCTTTCAATGTTACAATACATATTTATACATGCCGAAGCATCCAATACCATGGACCGAAAACCATCGTGTCCAAGACCATGGACCGAAAACCATAGGTAGGTTCGCCCAACCTAATATAGGGTCCAAAAAAAAATTTCTCGGGGCGCTGCCCCGAACCCCGTAGAGGGGTGCTACCCGCCCCCCCTGTGACCTCCCCGCTACGCAATCAGTGCAACGAAGAGGGGGTTACGCGCCCCCTCTAACCCCCCAGTTCACTACGTAGGTTAGTCGTGGAAAGAATATAACACAACCCAACATTGATTGGTCTGTATTTCATTTGGAACTAGAGGGAGAGCTCCAACTAGAACCTTAGTGCATTTTGTAGCGGAAATAGCTCATGCTTGAGACTAGTGGAATAGAGCAGGTTAAGGTGCAATGAGAGCACTTTGGGGTCGATGAAACTACATGGGAGATGGTTGATCAAATGTGTTTGGTATATGTATTTTTGTTATATGTGTGTGTGTGTGTGTGTGTGTTGTAAATTCTGCAATGAGTTGTGTTATAAATATCCAATAAGAAGTGTGTTTTAAATACTTTGTAGAAATTATGTTGTAGATTTTAAAATTCTCATGAAGTTTTAATCAAAATCACAAGACACAAACCTACACTACTACTCTGCGGATATTATTTCAAAATTTAAAACAAAAATTCCAGACATGCAATAAGAAATCACACACATGCAACAAGTATTTTTATCTAGGGAAATAAATTTTCTAAAAACCCACGCCTCTTACATTAATCAAATGAATAGAGATGTATTGAAATTGCCTTTCTTAATTGAGCTCATCCTGCAAGTGCACAACCTATCTCTCTGCTCACTGAAGGCCTCTAACCCAGACTTAGTCAATTTTTACCTCTACCTGAGCTCCTATTTCCTTGCATTGTTCCTTGAGGAATTGAGCCCTATTAATTATGAAGTTCCTCAAATTGATTGCCCAATTCCCAAGGACGGTCCACCTGACCTCATGCAATAGATGTACACTCAACTAGTTTACAATTGTTGGTTAACTGCCTTGGAAACTCCACCATAACTAGGAAATTCAAATTCTTTGCATTCATAAGCTAATTATTAGCTAATTGATTAGTTAACTAGATGATCTCTAAGTTATACTGATGTAACACTACTTAATTGACCACCAACTAGTTCTATTAATAGGTAGAACTAGTTTAATTGATTACAATTTAAATTAACTCAACCTAGGCTCCTAAAATTTAGTAGTCATTACATACAACTAAAATTCATGCCCCTAACTCGAATTAACTAAGCTAATTGAGTGACAAGAGCCATGTCACTTCAGTTAACTCCTGCAATTTGTATGCTGATGTGGAATTTTAATTTTTCTCAACTAATCAAGCCAAAATCAAATTGAGAATTTATTGTTGCATTTTTCAACTCTCCCTCTCAACAAGAAATGGATTATCAACCACCCCTATCCCGCACCTATGGAATGTAATGCATGTAATGCATCTCACCGTTTTTGTTGCTACTCTAATATTTGCAACTGAGAAGCAACCAAAAACAAAACATTGAATCATCAACTGTGTCTGCAATGTCTACTGGGAAAATTGTGTTGTTGTTCACTGTCCTACTGGGCCTCTTGCTCTACTATCACCACTCCTCATCATCTGATTGAAATTGATCCTCCTACTACTAATATTATGGGCACTTGTAGAAAGGTAATGATCCATGAGGAGAACACCTCAATGGACCCTTCCCAAATTTCTACAATACTGAGACTAAGGCTTCACATCGCCCCACCTCACACCTGGAGGTATGGTTGCATGTGCTCCCTCTGCCCACTTAGCTCTAACTTTCCCTCCTCTAAAGATATCTAGTTAAGTGAATTTCTCCACTCTTCCTCTCGTCTTCCTAAGGCTCCTTCTAAGGCTCCATTTTGAGAGATAAATCATGCTCCCTCTCAACCACCATATCTCTGACCCATACGATGCTCCTCAAGGTTGTACATGCATCTTCTAACTCAAGTGCATACAGGTTTGTTACAAAGTATTTTGTCACACCTCTCGCACTTCCCTCTGACATAACCTGAAGTGCCCAAAACTTGGAAATCATGTAGTGTACTAATCGTGATATGTAGCTCGGATCCTTAATAAAAACTAATGGAAAAATTCCTTGAGCTTCCCCTGAAGAAAAGAGCTCTAAAACCCTAATTTGAAAAATCATCACTCCCCTGACATTGGCAACCCATGCTGGTCGCTAGCTGCACTAAACTAGCCTCGCGATGCCAACACGTTTTTGGCTAGGATACCTGTGATGATACCTAAAATGAAAATTTTCCCAAAGAGGATAAGAAGCTTCGTGATCTAGAGGCTTCCAGAAAAACAAGCTAGAGGTTCTCCACATGGATGAGGTCAAGTTCTCTTAACTTGGCCCTTTGGTCTTATACCTATGAGCTACCTCCTTGAGATGAGGGCCTTCTCTTATCTTGGAAGAGATCCTAACTCCCTTTCCCTGCCTATATATCCATCGTTTCCCATTCCCAAATGGTTGGTCTTTGGTTATTTGCACCCTTATGCTGAGACAGTGCCTACATGCTACTCATTTGGCTTGGAGAAGGAGTGCTTCGAGGGCTTGAGCTTGGACTTGGACTTGGAAATTCACCCAAGGGGAGCTTATTGAAATCAAGGCTTGGTTGTATGCTTCCTCCTTTATTCTATCAATATATACAACTACTGGCTCACTTTCCATAAATCTGTGTGTTAATGCATCATTTATCTTAATGCTCCTTAATCTATTAAGTGGATTAATTTCGATTATGATATTTTGTATTTGTATGCTTTGTTGTGTCTTTCATTTCTTATGCAGGCATTCAAATGCTATGAGCAGTAGGACTAAGCCTAAGGTGCAAGTGATTCAAGGTCTTCAACAAAGGAGGAAGTTATAGCATCAGAATGAGGTAGGCCATCTTCCTCTTCTCTCATTTCGATTGTAATTTAGGAAACTGTCTTGCAGATTGTCACATAGGTTGCTAGTCCCACTCATTGGGCTAGAGGGATCATCTTTGTCTGCATAGAGGATTTTCCTGAACAAAAAAATGACAACTCCACTGGGAAGCTATAACCCTCTCCATCCACTCCTTCAATATTATCCTATGATTTGTTTGACCAACCGTCGATTTCTTGGCTTGTATGCATCAGTATGGGTTTATACAGTCACCGATTACTCTATTAGAGTACTAAGTCTAGATTGATTCTTGAAATATTTTTTGTTTTTTCCCATATTCCTCACATAGCGCATGTTCTACTAGTGATAGTCATGTTGGAAACTCTTGTTTTTACCTTTACAGTCGCGCTGAAAAAAAATTATTCACTATTTTCTCGCGCTGAAAATCATCACTACTTTTGTAACTATATAAAGTAGTGTTGATGACCCTGACTAGCACAAATTTGGCTATATAAAGTAGCGTTGATAGCCCAATCATTGCGGGTTTTTCTATCTAAAGTAGCATTGATCCTGGAATGTGATACTTTTTAAGGCTTTTGCCTTAGAATCCAGTGGGTCTTTGCCCCCAAGTTATTTTCCCATCCTATATGCTTAGATTTGTTGATGTTTTTTATTGATTGTCTTCATTAATTTGCAAAATTTGTCTCATTGGCTTCGAAGTGAAATCTGACTGAGTTCTAGGGTTTCTAGTCAATTGGTCATCACTTGCTGCTTGTTGGGATCATTGTTATGTTGGTTTTGCTGATTGATTGAGTGTTGTTTTTTGCGGAAATCTTTGAAAACGTCGTTTTGCATTTGTTTTAGCTTGTCTTTCGAAATTTACTTTTCATGAAAATGCATTAGATTAGCTGCATTGAAAAGTTTTTTTTTGAGATTCATCATTGAAAATCGATCACATTTTTCAGTTATTGAAAGATAAAAACTGTATTAAATGCATTAAATCATTCAAATTGAAAAGAAAAGCATAATTCATATAAATGCATCTTAGTAAATTCAAAATCATTTTTCTTTCAAAAAATTGCATTTAGGATAGTGAAAAGAGGAAATCATTTTTACTTTTGGCATAGTGTTTGGAAGACGAAAGTGAAAGTTAGTGAAAGGCATTTTGTTTGATGCATTATTGATTGAAATTTCTTCCCTTGATTAGTCTAGCTTTCATTGAAATGAAAATTTTTATTTTTCTCATATAACTGCATCTTAGGTGTTTAGGTGACATCGTTCTGAGAATTAAAACCAAAACTTAATTGAAGATAAACCTAAAATTTACCTCAGTTAACCTAAGGAGCATTTGGAACTTAACACAAATATCTATAGGTCTACGCTAGAGATGTGCTTCAGCATCTTTGAACATCGCAGTTGTCGTTAACTACCTGCAGTGTATCCCGAAGGTGAAATCCCATCCTAGTATAGAAGTACATAGAAGGTTCTCAAGTAATTTAGGGTATATAGGAGGCACTTCAGTATGATAAGTATATAGGGACACTCTCATCGAAATTTTCTACATTAGACAGAGCTAACACCGACTTGTGCTCCATGTACCAACACCCCATTAGCTTGTTATCCTTTAGCCACAGGTAGTTGAGTTAGCCACCTTGTACACATGATAGACTGAACATAACATTCGGGGAGACTGGTTGTCATACGTTAAGACCTTGGTTTCAGCTAAGGTGTATATAGCAGTTCATGATACTTGATAAACCCTTTTTCCTAGATTACCCATTTTTGATTTATTTTTCTTAAAGTTCTAAAGTCAATTATTTGATCGCAAAAAAACATTGTTCCTATGGGAATACTCCTTAGTAGATCTTAGGTTGATACCGATGGCAACATTTCCTGAGTCTACTAGTCAAGGAAACCCATCTGATGGGAATCCTAGTCCTTTTCCTTCTTTTGGACATACTAGTGCTCCTTATATGGCAACGTTGTCCCTTCCTGGATTAACCATTGGTCTGCTAGTTTGGTTATTTTCAGCCTCGGTGATTTCGAGTGTCCAAACTGCTTTTCAACCAATTACTCCTCCACCTGAACAACACCAACCTCATGTTGATCCTAAATTTGACCCCCGCCTTCTTCACCTATTTCTTCATCCCATTCTTCCTCTTCGCTTGGTGAAAGTCTGGATTCTATTAACTAGGAAGCTAAGAAGAAGAAGAAGAGGATGAAGAAGAAGAAGAAAAATAAGGAAAGGGGCAACCAAGCAACCATTGCTATGGATGCAATCAATGTAGGAAAATATTCCAAATAGACCCACAAAGTAAAATTCCCATGCATGTTATGTAAGGGTGACCACCTTCTTCAACATTGTCATGGTATTCCCAAGGTCTTAGAAGTGTGGTCCACAAGTTCACATCAACCGTTGTCATCGGCCTCTGGAGATCATGTTGGTGATAAACTTTCAACTAGTAACAATATAGCTCATGGGAAAAAGAGAAAAGTCAAATTTCCTTGTAAGTTGTGTAAAGGTAATCATCCCATTCACCTTTGTCCTCTTATGGATGAACGTTCCAAAGAGTTGGAAAACTTTACAACTTCTCAAGCTTGTCTTCTGGTTGGTTATCAGAAGCTTTCCCCTAATCCTTTACTAGTTGATCAAGTGACTGAAAAAACCCATCTTTTGTCAACCCCTCTGTCTCTAAAAGTGGGTCTCGTGAGTCCATTCTCGATCAACCATTGGTTTAGCAAACGGTAGACTTGGATCCACCTTCAGTTAACCGTACCTTTCTGGTATAGAGTGAACCTCATACTACTCAGGTTCTTCTGGTTTCTTCAGTTTTGAATGAGCTGGAAGTAAATCCTCCCATTCTTGAGGTGCATGAGAGCAGTTCTCATTTTCCCATAGCATAAGAGGGCAGCTCTCACGTTCCTAAGACACCCCCTCCAAGTAGTTTAGCACTACTTTTGATTAGAGTCGACTGGCAGGGTACCGTCTTCTGTCTTATGTGCTTTTCCAGATTACAATACAGTTTTACCATATGGTCATACCTAGCACAGTCATAGATGAAGGCTTATCTGAAAGAATTTTATCCTCAACTACTTGGCAAAATTTAGGTTCTCCATAGCTTGTCCATGTCACCCAAAATATGTTACCTTTTAATAGAGGAACCATTCAACTATTAGGGATCCTTCCTAAGTTACCTATTACTTTGTGAGGAAAGACTAACTATATAGACATGATGGTTGTCCAAGGCCCTTGATATTTTATTCTACTCCTTGGTCGTGACTATGTTTATGTCATGGGAAATCTTGTCTCTTCCCTCTTTCAAGTGATGTGTTTCCCGCATGAAGGAAGCATTGTGATCATTGATCAGCTTATGTTGATTAGTCTTGAATCAACTCCCAATAAACCATCATACCTAAATGGTTATTATGTGCAAGAGGTATCACCCCCGCCATAGGTTAATTATGTGGCCACCTGTTCCATGCCCACATCTATTGATGATCTAGTAGGTGATGTAGTACATCATGTGCTAGGGACATTGGAGCCTGATTTTTCATTTAGATCCCTTGACATGTATCCTTTGAGAGTGTTGTTCTCCCATTTAATGAGAACCTCTTGGCGGCCATGGCTTATTTTGGTTTGTCATCAAGGGATGGAGTAGAGTTCCTTTTCATGTGTCAAGCTATTTAAAAAATGAAACAAGGGATATGAGGAGAGTTCCTTTACTTGTGTCAACCTCGTTAAAAAATGAAATAGGTCTCCATGGGTAGAGTTCGTTTACCTGTGTCAAACTCGTTAAACAATAAAACAAGTTGTCTTGAGCATGGTTGTTTTCTTGTGTCAAACTTGTTAGGAAATGAAACAAATCCCCTTCCAATTCGAGTCTTTAATTAGATCTCGTAAAACCCCAATCGAGTCTTTCACTTGATATTGTAAGTGAACCTTCATTCCATCCACCTGCTAGTAACCAATAGTCTTCTTAGGTGAATAAAATGAGGCTTGGGGGGGCATGGACCTTGAATTGAGTCACTATTCTTAGGGCATGCAAACTCATCTCAAGCATAGTTTATCTTTGTTTCAATCTTGTGTAAAAATGAAATGAAAACCAATCATAGTTTATCTTTGTTTCAAGCTTGTGTAAAAATGAAACCAAACCCAAGCATAGTTTGTTTCCGTTTCAAGCTTATGAGAAAATGAAACCATTTTCAGGTATACTCAAGAATAGTTTCCCATGTTTCAAGCTTGTGTAAAAATATGAAACCATTTCCCTCTTTACATATCGTCATTGTCATTGTTATCAGCATATTTTTTCGGATGAACCCTGGTTTTTTCATTCCATTATCTCCATCTCTTTGGCCAACCATACGATTTCACTTGGTTATGTTACCTTTGCCTAAGGAACATCTACGATGAGTGGTCTTATTAGCCAGCCTCTTGACCTTTACATGTTTTGAGTAGTTCCATCATCACCAAACCAGTTTATATCCTTTATAACACTTGTTCCTCCAAGAGGAGTCATCTTTCAGCTCTTTTCTGACTCTCAAAAAATGAAAAGATTTTCGAGTACTTTTCATTTCAAACTCGTAAAAGTAAATGAAATGACATCTACTCAATATAATTTTAACCCTTTTTCGGATTGAGATAGACTATTGTACGAAAAAGGAGCACCTTGGTCGGCATGGTCAAGAGGTTCTCTCAAATATTGTTTTCTACCTTTTCGAGTTCGAGAGACAAATTACAAAAAGGAACATGATGGAGTTTTATTTTTCGTCTCCTTTTCAAACTCTCTAAATATGAAAAAGATACCAAGTTATCCTTCTGTCAGACTCATTAAAATTTCTTACGATGCAAGACTTGTCACCATGACGAGACCGAGGTTCTCCTTCCTAGGACTCATAAAACTTACTAGGATGGATTCATTCGAAGAATGAACTTATATGACAAGCATATACTATTGCCTTCAAGATTGTGATTAAAAATAATTGGGGTACTCGCTAGAATAGTGGGGGGAAATCAAAGTGAAACATCGCTTGTATAGGCATCATGTCTCTCTTGAACATGACACTTATCTATTTCTCATGTCAGTTTTGGGATATCCTCACTCAGTCACTTGTCCTTCTTGGTTTGGGTCATCCATTTTTCCTCTCATATACCTATTCGTCATCATGATCTTTGATCTTATGTTGAGTCAAGTTCTACCACACTCCATAGTCGTGTTGCCAATGTTCAAGAGAAGTCTTATTTGCAGTTCATACCTTTACATTGTCTGACCCTTTTCTTCAGTCTTCAATCCTATTCATTCATTCCACTTTATTTCTTGTTTCATGTTGATGTTGGGGGAATCATTATGGCCCTCCTTCGATGGGTTAATTCCTGTCGACTTTGGTTCATTATCCAAGAAGGTGACTTAGAGACTCGCTTTCAATACCCTAAAGCTTGCATGCCTTAACGGCAAGTTCTTCGCATCTGATGACATGTTTTCATCACTAGCCTTCAATCGAATGATTCCACAAGTGTTCGACTTTAGCTTCATTTTCACATTCATGGATTGTATTGTGGTACCTTGAGGACCATTATCGTTATTGGTGGTTCCTCCCATACCTGTTAACGGTCCACATCATTGACTAGTAATCAGGTGGTTTTCTAGCATGTTCAACTTCGACACATTCATTCACGTGTTAGAATTTTTACTTTCATCGAGTTGGGATGGAGCGCAAGACCCTAAGTTTTGTCTGATATGACTTAGGCTATGTGGAGCTATGTATTTTTCATGATTTTACACATGTTTCTTCTATGCGAATGCTTGTGATCATACCATCGGACTTTACATTTATGATAATCCTTCTCATTTGGATGGTTGTTCCCATGCTGTGGATTCATGTTTTGATATCAGATATGTATATGTATATGTGTCCTTGATTTGCAAGTCTCCTCACATTGTTTGTTATTGTCCTTGCAAAAGCTCATGAAGCATCACAACCATCACTCCCTATTCTTCCTTCATGTTTTAGGGGGCATCTGATACACAATATTTTGTCACCCCTCTCGATCTTCCCTCTGACATACCTAAAAGTGCCCGAAACTTAGCAATCATGTAGTGTAATCATCCTGATATGTAGCTCAGATCCTCCCTAAAACATTAATGGAAAAATTCCTTGAGCTTCCCCTGAAGAAAAGAGCTCTAAAACCCTAATTTGAGGATCATCTCTCCCCTGACATTAGCAACTTGTGTTGGTCACTAGTTTTACTATACTAGTCTCACAATGCTACCATGTTTTAGGCTTGGATACCCGGATTGATCCCTAAAAGGAAATTTTTCCCAAAGAGGACAAGAAGCTTCATGATCTAGAGGCTTCTAGAATGATGAGCTAGAGGTCATTTGGCGTGGATGAGGTTTGGTTCTCTCAACTTGGCCCTTTGGTCTTATCCCTATCAGATACCTCCTTGAGATGAGGGCCTTCTCCTATCATTGGAGAGATCTTACCTACCTTTCCCTACTTATACATTCATCCTTTTCCATTCCCAAATGGTTGGTATTTGGCTATTTCAACCCTTATGCTAAGATAGTGCCTACATGCTACTCATTTGTCTTGTAGAAGGAGTACTTGGCGAGCTTGAGCTTAGACTTGGACATTCAACCAAGGAGAGCTTATTGAAATCAAGGCTTGGTTGTATGCTTCCTCCTTTATTCTATTACTATATACATTGTTGGTTCACTTTCCATAAATGTGTGTGTTAATGCATGATTTATGTTAATTCTCCTTGATCTATTAAGTGGATTACTTTCAATTATGCTATTTATTTTTGTATGCTTAGTTGTGTCTTTGATTTCTTGTGAAAGAATTAAAATGATGTGAGTAGTAGGACTCAGCCCGAGGCACAAGTGATTCAAGGTCTAGAACAAAGGAGGAAGTTATAGCATTAGAATGAGATAGGCCATCTTCCTCTTCTTTTATTTTCTTTTGTAATTTAGGAAAGTGTCTAGCAAATTGTCACATAGGTTTCTAGTCCCACTCATTGAGCTAGAGGGATTGTCTCTTTCCACATAGAGGATTTACCTAAATAACAAAATGGAGACTCCACTGGGGAAGCTATAACCCTTTCCATCCATTCCTTCAATCTGATCCTCTGATTAGCTTGACAAACCCTTGATTTATCAACTTGTATGCATCAACCTGGGTTTATACAGTCACTGATTATTGTCTTAGAGTGCTAAGTCTAGATTGATTCTTTAAATCTTTTTTTCATTATTTCCCATATTCCTCACTCAGCCCGAGTTTTACTAGTGACAGTCGCACTAAAAATTCTTGTTTTTACCTTTATAGTCACGCTGAAAATAATTTCTTCATTATTTTCTTGCGCTGAAAATTGTCACTCCTTTTACTATATAAAGTAGTGCTGATGACCCCGACAAGCGCAGGTTTGGCTGTCCAAAGTAGCACTGATATCCCAATCATCATGGGATTTTCTATCTAAAGTAGCGTTGATCCTGGAATGTGAGAAGTTTTAAGGTTTCTTCCTTAGAATCCAGTGTGTCTTGACCCTTAAAGGAATTTTCCTATCCTATATGCTTAGATTTGCAGTGTTTTTGATTGATTGTCTTGATTAATTTGCAAAATTTGTCTTATTAGCTTCGAAGTGAAATATGACTGATTTCTAGGGTTTCTAGTCAATTCGTCATCGCTTGTTGCTTGTTGGTATCATTGAGATGTTGGTTTTGCTTATTGATTGAGTATTGTTTTCAGTGGAAATCATTGAAAACATCATTTTGCATTTGTTTTAGCTTGTCTTTCGAAATTTACTTTTCGTGAAAATGCATTATATTAGTTGCATTGAAAAATTATTTTTTGAGATTCATCATTGAAAATAGATCGCATTTTTCAGTGTTTGAATTCTAAAAAATGTATTAGATGCATCAAATCATTCAAAATGAAAATAAAATCATAATTCATATAAATTCATCTTAGTAAATTTGAAATTATTTTTCTTTCGAAAAGTTGCATTTAGGATAGTGAAAAGTGGAAATAATTTTTACTTTTGGCATTGTGTTTGGAAGACGAAAGTGAAAGTTAGTGAAAAGAATTTTACTTGATGCATTTTGTTTCATGCATTATTGATTGAAATTTCTTCCCTTGATTAGTCTACCTTTCATTGAAACAATAATTTTTCTTTTTCTCATATAGCTGCATCTTAGGTGTTTAGGTGACATCGTTTTGAGCCTTAAAACCAAAAATTAATTGAATACAAACTTAAAATTTACCTCAATTAACCTAAGGAGCATTTTGAACTTAACACAAATATCTAGAGGTCTAGGCTAGAGACATATTCCAACGTCTCTAAACATAGAATTTGTTGTTAACAACTACAATGTATCATGGGGGTAAAATCTCGTCCCAGTATGGAAGTATATAGAAGGTTCTCAAGTAATTTTGGGTATATAGGAGGCACTTCAGTATGATAAGCATATAGGGATGCTCTCATTGAATGGTTTTGCATTAGGTAGTGCTAACATAGATTTTTGCTCCCCGTACCATCGAATATATATTGGGATACCCCATCCACAGGTAACCGAGTCAACCGCCTTGTAAATGTGATACACTGAACACAACATTCAGGGAGACTGGTTGTTGTACGTTAAGTCCTTGGTTTCATCTAAGGTGTATATAGCGGTTCACATATACTTGATAAAACCTTTTGCCTAGATTACCCCTTTTTTATTTATTTTTGTTAAATTTCTAAATTCAATTAATTGACCACGGAAAAACATCCTTCATGTGGGAATAATCCTTAGTAGATATTAGGTTGATAGAAATGGAAACATTTATTGAGTCTACTAGTCAAATAAGCCCCTCTGACGGGAATCCTAGTCCTTTTCCTTCTTTTGGAAATACTGGTGCTCCATATATGGCAACGTTGTCCCTTCCTCAATTGACCATTGGTTTGCCAGATTGATTATTTTTGGCCTCGGTGATTCCAAGTGTCCAAACTGCTTTTCAACCAAGTTCTCCTCCTCTTGAACAACATCAATTTCATGTTGATCCTAAATTTAAACCCTCTCCTTCTTCACCTATTTCTTCACCCTATTCTTCCTCTTTGCCTGGTGAAAGTCCGGATTCTACCAACCAGGAAGCTAAGAAGAAGAAGAACAGGACGAAGAAGAAGAAGAAAAATAGGGAAAGGGGCAACCAAGAAGTCATTTCTACGGATGTAATTCATGCAGAAAAATCTTCTAACCAGCCCAAAAAAGTAAAATTATCTTGCATGGTATGTAAGGGTGACCACCTTCTTCGACATTGTTCTGGAATTACCAAGGTCTTAGAAGTGTAGTCCACAAGTCCATAACAACCTTTTTCATCGGCCTCTAGAGATCATGTTGGTGACAAAACTTCAACTAGTAATAATAAAGCTCATGGAAAAAAGGGAAGAGTCAAATTTCCTTTTGTGTGAAGGTAATCATCCCATTCACCTTTGTCCTCTTATGGATGAAGCTTCCAAAGAGTTGGAAAACCTTACAATTTCTCAAGCTCATCTTCCAGTTGGTTATCAGAAGCTTTCCCCCAATCCTTCGCTAGTTGATCAAGTGATTGACCAAAACCCATATTTGGTCAACCCCTCTCTCTGAAAGTGGGTCTCATGAGCCCATTATCAACCAACCATTGGTTGAGTAAATGATAGACTTGGCTGCACCTTTAGTTATATGTACCTTTCTGGTAGAAAGTGAACCTCATACAACTCAAGTTCTTCTAGTTTCTACAATTTCAAATGAACTAGAGGTAAATCTGCCCACTCCTGAGGTGCATGAGAGCAGTTCTCATGTTCTATAGCACAAGAGGGTAGCTTTCAGGTTCCTACAACACCCCCTCCAAGTAGTTTAATCACTTCTTTTGATTGGAGTTGACTGGTAGGATAATGCCTTATGTCATATGTGCCTTTCCAAATTACAATACATGCTTACCATATGGTCGTACCTAGCACAATCATAGATGAAGGATCATCTGTTAGAATTTTATCCTCAACTTCTTGGCAAGCTTTAGGTTATCTGCAGCTTGTCCCCATCAGCCAGAATCTATTAGCTTTTAACAGAGGAACCAATCAACCGTTAGGGATCCTTCCTAAGTTACCTATTACTTTGGGAGGAAAGACTGTCTATGTAGATGTGATGGTTGTCTAAGGCCCTTATATTTTAATCTACTCCTTGGTCATGACTATGTTTATGTCATGGGAGCTCTTGTCTCTTCCCTCTTTCGAGTGATGTGTTTCCCACATGAAGGAAGCATTGTGATCATTGATCAGCTTACATTCATTGGTCTTGAATGAACTCCCAATAAACCATAATCCCTAAATGGTTCTTATGTGAAAGAGGTATCAACCCTGCCACAGGTTAATTACGTGGCCACATGTTCCATGCCCACATCTATTGATGATCTAGTAGGTGTGTAGAACATCATCTAGTAGGGACATTGGAGCCAGATTTTTCATTTAGATCCCTCGAAATGTATCCCTTCGAGAGTATTGTTCTCCCATATAATGAGAACCTCTTGGAGGACATGGATTATTTTGGTTTGTGATGAAGAGATGGAGCAGATTTCCTTGTCTTGTCTCAAGCTCCTTAAAAAAAGAAACAATGGATATGAGGAGAGTTCCTTTACTTGTGTCAACATCATTAAAAAATGAAATAGGTCTGCATGAGTAGAGTTCCTTTACCTGTGTGAAGCTCATTAAACAATGAAACAAGGTGTCTTGATCATGGTTATTTTGTTGTGTCAAGCTTGTAAAAAATGAAACAAATCTCCTTTCAATTCGAGTCTTTGATTAGATCTCGTAAAACCCTAGTCGAGTGTTTCACTTGATCTCGTAAGTCAACCTTCATTCCATTCACCTGTTAGTAACCAGTAGTCTACTTAGGTGAATGAAATGTGGCTTGTGGGCCATGGACCTTGAATTGATTAATTATGCTGGGGGCATGCAAACTCATCTCAAGCATAATTTATCTTTGTTTCAAGCTTGTGTAAAAATGAAACGAAACCCAAACATAGTTTATCTCAAGAATAGTTTATCTTTGTTTCAAGCTTGTGTAAAAGTGAAACCAAAACCAAGAATAGTTCGTTTCCATTTCAATCCTGTGAAAAAATGAAACCATTTTCAGGTATACTCAAGCATAGTTTTCCATGCTTCAAGCTTGTGTAAAAAATGAAACCATTTCCCTCTTTACATTTCGTGATTGTCATTGTTATTAGTCTATTTTGCTAGATGGGCCTTGGTTTTTTCATTCCATTGTCACCATATCTTTGGCCGATCATACACTTTCACTTGGTTATTTTACCTTTTCCTGAGGAACATCTGTGATGAGTGGTCTTATTAACCAGCCTCTTGACCTTTACATATTTTGAGAAGTTCCATCATCACCGGAACCAATTGTTGTCCTTTATACCACTCGTTCCTCCAGGAGGAGTCATCTTTTAGCTCTTTTCTGTCGACTATTGTTTCTACCTTTTCAGTTTTGAGAGACAAATTACAAAAGGGACATGGTGGAGTTTTCTTCTTTGCCTCTTTTTCAAACTCTCTAAATATGAAAAAGATATCGAGTTATCCCTCTTATATGGATTTAAATAGGAATGCAACAAATTATAGATATAACCATAAATACAAAGATGCAGTAGAAATAACACTTGATTTCATTACTATCATATATTGAAATATGCTTACAAACAGAATGGAAATAATACTAGCTCGGGTGACATGCATGGTAAGCCGTTGGAAAGATCTCCCCGAGGACTACGATGAAAAAGGTGATTTTAGATATAAAATCATTAGTGCTAGATTTCCAAAAAGAACGTCGTTTAGGGACTCAAAACAGCTCGGGAATTTTAGGACCCAAAAACTGCTAAAAATAGTAAACTATGCTACAACTAGGGAAACTGAAAAACTGAAAGAAACAATAGTGGGAGTCCAAGTGGAATTGGCGGGTGGCCACCAATATCCACCTGGATCATTCCTCCCCCATTAGGAAGAAATCATCCCCATTGTGTTGAGTTCCTCCATGAGATGAGGAAACTTCTGCTGAACTTGGTCCCTCGTGAGCCACTTGCCCTGGTGAAGGAGTTGGCCTACTTTGAAAACTCGATACAGTTGGATCTTCTGTTGCAGAGTGTTCTTGATCTGCATGTCCATGATTTGATCAGTTGTGACTTGCTCCATGCAATCTATATTTAACTCTTTAGGTGTGAGTTGTTCTGCAATGTCTGATGTGTTCAACAATGGTTGGAAGTATGGTCGAAGGCAATCCACATTGAACACCAGGTGTAATCCAAGGAATGGGGGAATGCTGAGCTCAAATGAATTATCTCCCACAACCTTGGTAATGGTGTAAGGACCATATCAAAGTGGTTAAGTTTACGATAGGCTCCGGTAATGTGTTCCTTTTGCAAATGTAACCAGACTTTGTCACCCACCTGAAACTTGTGTGGCACTCGATGTTGATCATGTCGCTACTTGTACTTGGCATTTGATTTCTCCATAATGTCATGGACCTACTGGCGGATATGTTGGATGTGCTCAATGAGTTTGTTTTCCTTATTGGCTTTCGACTGGAAATGAGCCAAATCTACCTGAGTAGCTGCAAATGGTATTGCCACATCAATGGGACATAGTGGCTGGAATCCCAAGTCCACCTGAGACGGGCTGTGGCCAGTCGAGCTGTGGAGAGCCTGGTTATAGTTGTGCTGGACATAAGGAAGGCTCTCATCCCATGTGCGTGGATTCTTTGATTTGTACATGCACAAAATGTGTATGATCATCCTGTTGACGACCTCTGTTTGGCCATCAGTTTGGGAATGGAAAGTTGTGGACTTAGTGAGCTTGGTGTCTAGCATAGACTAGAGATTGGACGAAAATGTACTGAACAACCTACTGTCCTAATCTGGGATGATAGACTGTAGGATCACAAATTGTACCCACACTCATTCAAAGAAGAATTTAGCAGTGGCTTCTGTTGTGATATTCTTCTTGTAGACCACCAGAATGGCCATCTTTGAGAATCGGTTGACGACAAAAAAAACACAGTCACTGCCATGCTTAGTAGAAGGAAGCCCCAACATGTAATTGATGGAGATGGATTCCCAAGGTCGACTAGGGGTAGGAAGAGGAGTATAGAGGCCTTGCTTCTTGATGGTCAGCTTGGCAATGGCACAGGAAGTGTAGGATCTGATGTACTTCCCGACATCCTGACTAAGATTCAGCTAGTAGAAATACTTCTGCACTACTACCACTGTTTTCACGACCCCAAAATGCCTAGCAGCCCGATTGTAGTGTGCTTCCCAAATCATCTTGGCTCGCTTGCTTGAAGGAACACAAAGGTGTCCTAGGTGGCATAGCAAGGCATCCTGGAGGTGAAAATATGGAACTTGCTAACCCTCCAAGGGTATTTGGTATGTGTGGCCAAATTTTGGGTCAATTTTGTAGAGAAGTGGCTAATCAGAAGTTGTTCCCACAAGAGTTGAGCATGGTGGTTAACGCCATGAACGGTTGTTGGCTGAGGAAGTATACAACAATATTGGTGCTACCCTTCTTATACTTGATATTCAAATGGAACTACTGTAGGCATGTGGACCACTTTTGATGGAGATCATTCTGCAACTTCCCTTGTGTCTGTATGAATTGTAGGGGTCGATGTTCTATGTGGATGACTGTTTCCTTCCCCAAAATGTAATGCTTCCATTGTCAGCAAGCCTGCACAATGGAATACATCTCTTTGTCATAAGTGGGATACTTCCGCATTGTGTCTGAAAGTGTCTCACTGTGATATGCCACCGGATGCCCTTGTTAAGTAAGGACTACCCAAATAGCATTGTCAGAGGCATTTTTCTCGATCTCAAAAAAGTATGGTAAAGTGAGCACTGGTGAAGAGTAGAGGCGATGTTTCAACTCTGCGAATGCCTTGTGTTGAGATTCACATCAAAAGAATTTTTCTTTCGATCCTCCCTTGGTGACTTGACTCAAGGGCCAAGTGATATGAGTGATTTCCAACATGAACTTGCGGTAGAAATTGGAAAGACCCAGAAAGCTATGGAGCTCTGTCAGAGTGGTTGGCTCTAGCCAATCCTGAATGACTTGGATCTTGGTTGGATCCACATGCACCGCTCATTCATCAATAATGTATCTGAGATACTAAACCTAGTTCATGCCAAAGGTGTATTTCTCCAAATTGGCACACAACTTGTGTTGCTGCAGTATTTGGAGAACCTGTTGGATGTGGTGGAGGTGTTTTTCCCAACTCTGGCTGAATATTAGGATGTCATCCAAGTATACCACTAAAAATGAGTTGGTGAATGGCTGCAAGATGTCATCCATCAACCTCATGAAGGTTATAGGAGCATTCACCAACCCAAAAGGCATAACCAACCATTCGAACAGGCCCTCCTTGGGTTTGAAGGCAGTCTTCCACACATCAAAGTGTTCGATTGGTACCTCGCGATAACCAGACTTCAAGTTGATCTTGATGAAATATTTTTACCCTTTCAATTGGTCCAAAAGGTAATCAATCTGTGGGATCAGGTACCTATTCCAAACAATGATCTTGTTCAGTGACCGATAGTCAATACAGAGTCTCAAAGTCTCATTCTTCTTCTGTACCAACACAATCGGTCTCCCACAGGGCGATGAACTTGGATGGATGTGACCTTTCTGTAGAAGCTCCTGAATCTGCCTCTTGATTTCATCATTTTCCTTAATGGAGTGTTGATATATTGGTCCATTGGGCAGTGGTACACCTGGGGACAGATTGATGGAGTGCTTGACCTGACAGTGCAGAGTCACCCCTGTGGGGGAGGTGAAGATGTCCTCGTACTCCTCCACGACCTTGTCCATCTGTTGTTGTTGTGTGAAGGGGCCCTGTCTGGAGGTCGTGGCCACTGTCTTCTTATTTCCTTGAGGGCCTATCATCAGGAAAACAAATTTCCCAGTTTTGGAAATGAGCTTACTGCATTGTTTTACAATAACCAAAGAGATGGCGGTAGGTGGTTCTACCTCCAGTATCCTGTACAACGTATTTCCCAAAGTAACAATAACAACATGAGGCCTTGACTCATACACAACATGTTGCTTCCATAAGTATGGTTGGCCTAATAATACATCACAGACATATAGGGGAGAAACGTCACATAATAACTCATCCGTGAAGGGCTTGATGTTGTATGGAAGGCGACACTGCTAGCTCATGCAGAGATCCTGTCCTTGGTGAAGCCACCTGATGGTGTACAGTTGTGGATGTGATGTGTTCGTAAGCCCAGGTGCTTCATGACCTTTTCCAAAATGAGGCTCTTTTGGCTCCCACTATCGACAATGAACTATAGCAGGGAATCCTTTACCCACATCTGGGAGTGAAATAGGGGCTCCTCCTCCTCTGGATCTTTGGGTTCCTCCTTCTAGATCTTCATGATGGAAAGGTGGTGTTGGGCTCCGCATCTATAATCTGACTCCCTTTGTCATTCTCCTTATCGGTTTCTAACTCAAATTTGTAACATGCATCTAATTCTGAAGCCTTTAGCTCAGCCACTAGTGACATTTTGGCCTGACACTCACTTGTGTTGTGAGTGGAGCTCTTATGGAACTCACACTACTTTCTTGTGTCCTTCTTCATCTTTGCGGTGTTGTTATTTACTTGTGGCTTTGGCAGGTTGTCCTGGGCTGTCCCACCTTGGCTTTGTACTTTGTTCTACAGTTTGGGGGCACCTTTCCCTTGCTTTGGATTCACAAATCCAAAGTCTTGCTTCTTTTGTTTAAAATTTTTCTCCCAAGGCCTCATGATCTGCCATACCTGTGAGAGCTGCTATGCACAGACTAGACACAATATTTTCCATCATCATTACAGCTTTGAACTTGTATACCAATCTGAATGGTGTTTTCCCTGTAAGCTTCTTACATGTAGTCCTATAAGCCCATAGTACTGCAAGTACGTGCACATCCTAGTTTTTCTGCTGCGCATTGTAGATATTCATCAACACATTCTCCAAAATCTTATTGAAGGCTTCAATAGTTCCATTGGCCCATGGGTGATATGGTGTACTCTTCTGATGGTAGACCTGGAATTCTTTAGTCAACTCACTGTTCGTTTCATTCAGAAAGTGCATACCTCTGTCACTCATCAACACTTTCAAGCCGCCAAATCTGGTTAAGACATACTCAAACAAAAACTTTGTTGTCATAGCCCTTGTACAATCCTTAACTGATTATGCTTCCACCCATTTGGTGAGATATTCTTTCGTGATGATGATCTAGTGTGCACCTGTTTTCTTTCGTGGGGGTTGAATTGGCCCAAAGAAATAAATCACCCATTTCTCAAATGGCTGAAAGGATAATTGAGGATGTAAAGGAAACTCATCCCTTCGTGATGGTCTAATCATTCTCTGGCATTCATCACATGCCTGACAACACGCCTTGGAATCCTTATGCAGCGTTGGCCACCACAGACCTGCACGCAAAATCTTATGCGTAGTTTCCTTGTCTGCATAATGACCTCCAGTAGCTCCCCATGAGCAGCCTTCAGCAATAATTCTATTATGCTAAAAATCCAATGCATATCTCCGCAATATTTCATCTGCACCCATCTTATAAAAATGTCCCAAAAACACCTGAAAAATCTGTCACACACACTACTAATTATTTCTTTTGTTGACTTATATATCATTTTGGTTCCATCCTTGTAATCAAGAACTGAATAATGTCTACAAAATTATTATCTGTTATGTGCATTGCAAAGAGTTGTGCATCTGGCATCCCTTCCTCTAGATTAGTAGGTTCCTCACCTATCTCGATCCGTGACAGATGCTCAGGTCCTGTATTTAACTTCCCTGGCTTCAAAATTACTTCAAAGTCATACTCCTGAAATAAAAGCAACCATCTCCAGATCTCCCCCCAACACAGGCTTATTGACTAGGTTCTTTAAGGTAGAATGATTTGTGTACATTTTGAAATTCCCTCCTAATAGATAGTGCTTGAATTTCTACAGTGCGTACACCATGGCCAGTCCTTCGCACTCAGTCATTGAATAATTATTCTCGGTCGTAGATAATTTCCTACTGGCAAAGAATATAGGATGGTCTATTTCTCATTCACCTACCTACATTAACACTACACCCAACTCAATGTAAGACGTATCCACATGTATGTGTAACTCCTTTTTCTAATCAAGGAATACCAAGATTGGCGCGGTGACCATCTTTTCCTTCAATACATTTAAATTGTACTGACAGTCTTCATTCCAATAGAATGTTGCATCCTTCTTCATCAGTTCTTCCATGTGTGCAGTAATATGAGCATAAGATTTGATAAATTTTCTATAATATCCCTATGTCCCAGTGTCATGCACAGCTGCTTAACGTTCCTTGGGGCCTCTAGATTCACTATCACCGCAATCTTTGTAGGATCCACCATCAACCCTTGCTTGCACATCATGTGACCCAACAAGATTCCAAAGGGAACACATAATATACTTTTCTTCAAGTTCAGATCGATCTGGTATCTACGACATTTATCCATCATCACACATAGAATTTCTACATGGTGCTTTACTAGTCCGAACACTGTCCAGTCATCAAAGTACACTTCCAGGAACTTATGAATGAACTTTTTGAACGCGACAATGACTACATGAGAAAATATCACATGTGCATTCTTGAGTCCAAATGGCATCAAAATGTACTGAAAACAAACCCACTCCATTGCGAAGGTCATTTTTCTCCTATCCGCTGGTGCGATCTTAATCTAATGATACCTAGAAAACCCATCAGTAAAGGAGTAAGCCTCCTACCCTCCAACATTGTCTAATACTTGATCAGTAAGTGCCATTGGGAATGGATCATGGATACACGCACTATTATGCTTCCGCAGATCTATGCAAATCCTTATCTCACCCTTTTGTTTCTTCACCTGAACCAACATTAGGCTCACCCAATCAGATTCTTTGACCGGTTCTGTGATGCCTACCTCCAGCATCTTATTCAGCTCTAGACAAACCTTTTCCTTGTATTCAAGATTAAGGTGATACACCTCTACTTAATAGGCTTCGTGTTTGGTTTCAGAGTGATTTTCATAACGCCCAAATCACCGACTATGCCCTTCAAATCCGAAAACTTGGTATGGAATAGATCCTGGTATTCATGGAGTAACTCAACAACTTTATCCATGGTAGTGTCATCCCAGTAATCTCCAATCTTGGCGAATGCTGGTTCTGCTTTAGTACCAATGTTTACTTGCTTTATCTTCAATGGTGTGGTGATGTCTGGGTTGTCTGTTTGTGGGCCTTTGACTTGACTATGCTCTTCTACCTCTAGAATATTAATGTTTCTCGGATCTTCATCCTCCTCTTCAGTGGTCACATTATAGCATTCCAGCACATGGCGTAGCTAGGTAATCCAATTTGGTTGGATCCATTCCATAGGTTCTTGTGGTGTTTTGAAGATAATTGCCTTAATATTTTGTAGAGCTTTGTCAATGCTTGCGAAGCCGTCTTAAAAGATGAAAGTCAATAAGAACCCTTCCCTTAATATATCCCACTCCGTGGTTCCATGGTAGAGCTCCATTTCTAGATACGAATCCATGGGAATTGTGTCCAACGTACGGCAGAATATGTGTACCCACTCTCACTGTGGATTTGTTCCCCATGCTTTAGTCCATTTTTCTAAGTGATCATACAGATCATCCCTTCTGTTATGTTTCTCAATCAATCTATTGTTAGGAACTCCAAACCATAACCTCACCATTCTTCTGTAATCTCACCATCCCTCAAAGCTATCCTTATGCATACCCCACCATCGTGTGGGCGTAGCGCACAGTGCCAAATATAATGCTTAGAATCAGTGACCCTCAGGGACTTCACGCTCAAATGCATCCAAAAAATTATCTACATCAGTTAAACCATCATAATAGGGTAATTTCCTTACCTCTGACGAAACACAGCGCAACAACTTCATCATCATATTACATCGCAGTGTAGATACTTCATGCAAGAGATTTTTCCAATGCTCCAACTCTTCGTCTGAATCAGAGGGACAAGAACTCTCCTGGTCCCATGCAATCCTCCCATCTACCATTAGATTGATCCAGTCCTAGTCTCGCATGGTTATTTTGAAAATTTGGTCCAGTTCATCATCACTCTGTTCATAATCGCGGACCGGTTTAGTATATCGCGCTCCTTATGCAAGGTCCAATGGTACTACAATCCAAAGTGATTTCATTTCAAATGACATTGTCCTCTTCTTCAGATTGATGACCCCATTCATATCAATGGCCTAATCAATTCCCAGGAGCACGGGGTATGGACTACTATCATCAACAATCTCTATCACCTCAAAGTCGGCCTTTGCGCTCGCACCTTCTATATCAAATTTTACTCCATATAATCATCCCATAGGGATGATTTTCTGTTGGTTCACCATTTTGAGCTGAATCAGATACCACTACAGTGCAGGTCTCCCCATTATTTCTATGTTTTTTTGGTAGTACGTTCGCATCGGACCCCAGATCCAAGATGACCTAGTCCATCTCATAATCTCCTATTTGTGTGGTGAGCCTCATCTCGTGCCCTATTCATGCCTTATGTTTGCCAATTTTCCTAACCACCTAGTGTCCATCAGGAACCTTCTCCTTGTTGGTGCATTTGTTTATTAACTCATGTTGGCCTTCCACAGCTTTGCTATCGCACAATAGTTTTATGCAGGTATGCAAAAATTTAGTGAGTACAAAGGGATCAACCTCTGTAGACATGTTGGTTTCTTACACCTTGTCCTGGTCTTTTGAGGTGGACACCTCAATGAAGCTTTTATTGGCCTCCATAAATGTTTCCTTCACGTGATTCAAATCAAAACCAACTTCCTTCTCTGGGGCCTTGTAGACCCATCCATCCTCTTCAGGTTGTTTACCTTTATCATTGCCAGTTGTTATTCCACTTCTCAACACTATGTTCACACTTTGATCTTTCTCGTGGGGCTCAGCTCTCATCATCTGCAAGTTCTACATAGATTTCATAGGTTGAGCTTTCTTTTCTTGCATTTGAACTATTAGCACCAGGAATTCTTCTATAGTATGGTCAAACTTAGTGCAGTATTGACTTGATGGGTGTGTTTGATTATGACACTCTCACGTGTAGTGCCCTGTTTGTCTACAGTTGTAGAAGATGATCTAACCATGGCCTCTACCAGGCCCTCCTCCTCTTCGGCCCCATCCGTGTCCCTAATAACCTCTGCGCACTCCTCTGGTGCCCTGATCTGGA
This sequence comes from Pinus taeda, assembly GCA_000404065.3. NCBI lineage: Eukaryota > Viridiplantae > Streptophyta > Pinopsida > Pinales > Pinaceae > Pinus > Pinus taeda. The sequence goes on from APFE030867808.1 coordinate 118,566, forward strand.
GGCCACATTTCTAATTGCATTTGGTATGTAGGTATTATTTCCATCATCAGCTCATAGATGCGATAGTGGTGCTCATCGTGGCCCACTAATTTGCAGAAGTTACAAAACAACTGTTGGGGTGTTTGGACAAACTTATAAATTAAATGAAAATTATCTGTCCCATGTTGTCCAGCAACCTAACAAATAGCGCAACCCCCACACTCGGCCCTGTTGGGGCTTCTGGATTCAAGGAAATTGGCCCCCTCCTATAATATAGTTCGAGTACATGGGACAGTGGTCTTTATCGTGCCCCTGGCTCTTGCACTTTAGATACCAGGCTTCCATGCAAACTTCTGGTTTAGTCTACTTGTCTTTCTTCAAGCTCTGCAATTATAAGTGTAATCTATGTAACTAAGAGTGAATCTACTATACTCCCAAGATCAAATCCTGAATAAGGATTGCATGCAACCTCATCACAATTTCCAAGGCTTCCACCTATGTTCCTATCTTCTGTTGTGACGGAGAAATTCTCAGGTGGGGCATAAGCGAATCTATAAACCATTCGTGATGTTGACTATCTGTGAGTTGCATGTTAGCTTCTCGAATCTGACACTTCAATCTTTGATCTAATTCCCAAGGTGTCCCGTTGACCCTCATCATGATTTCCTTGAATCCAATTACTAATTGTGAGTCAGACTGAGGCTTAAAAAACTCCTTGTTTAAAGCCACCTTAGTCTTTGCTAATGATGCAAGAGGATTACCAAAACAATACTTGATATACCAAGTTAGCACGCGATCCTGCAAAGCGGTAACCAATTGCACCTTCTTTATATTTTCATCAGTAATCTGCTATGTTGTCCCAATAGCATTCGCAACAAACCAAAAATACTTTGTATCTTCCCTCCCAATGCCCTTGAAAATTGGCAGCTTCATTGTGTTCGCCATGTTGAATAGTGGTAATGGAGGTGAAGGTGTGGGTGAAGGCATATGCGGTGGAGGTGGAGGTAGAGGTGGAGTAGATGGATGATTTGTTTGTGGAAAACCTTGCGTTATAAGTTGGACAACTCTTTGCAGTGAAGCCTGCACCGCTCCTTCATCGTCGCTTGATGGAGGTTCGATTAGTGGACTATATTATGGACCTGATCTCTCTCGATCTCTAAAGATTCTTACACTTCACACAGCTCCGAACATCAAGGCAATGGCATCACCCATTTTTCACACAACAACATTTTAATCTAGGTATTCAATGATCTTAAATACTTACCTCATGGTCCTTTGAAAAATCATCGCTTCGCTTCGCTATAGCTGACTGAGGTATCAACTACAAATTCTGTAACAAATACTCCTACAATTCGATCGATCCAGTGATGAATAGCCCATGCAATATTGTTCTCAGAGATTTCTAGCCGTCACACTAGTTCTGGAGTCCACACTATAGGGCTATCGAGCTTCCACCTTCCTTGATTGTCTGTTAATTCAGCTAACCACTAGTATAGTTCAATGGGAAAAGTGCAGAAGAAGATCTTTTGTATCTATGTATACAGATACTTGTTCAACCACTCTTCCTTCGACAGGCGTGGATTCCTATTTTCTTGTGGTGCGAACTTGTGAATCTTCTGATCCAACCACTTTTCAATTTCTTCCATGGTCGGATTCCAGTGATGCGACATCACACATCTCTTTAAAGAAGATCCTAGTCCTGACAACGAAACCATTTTTTGGCTTAGGGGGTCCTGACCCAGGTTTAAAGTTAGTTGTGCCAACCATCAAATCCCTACACTACTGGCCCTTTCGGTAACAACTCGCATAATGAAAACTACAGTCTCACCTGAAGCAGTATGGGGGGATGCAAGAACCAAGTTTCTACATCTAGAGACTAGTGTGATGTCTTTTAGTGCCTCAAATCTGCGTTCATGCAGATCAATACACTCTTAGGGCACATTGCTACAACTCTGTCAAAATGGCCTTCAGACCATCGTGAAGGTCTATGATCAGTCTTTGCGGGCCTTTTACACTCAATCTATCTGCTTACGCGTGTCAACGAGAAATGCTAAATTAGGGTTCATGCAGATTTACTTAAGTTACTAGAAAACATCAGAGAATTTATCAAAGTCTTCATGAATTTACTTAAACATGCATTGTGTGCATCATTAACATTTATTCAACGGAATCACGCGACATTCAATCAATATTCCATAAAACACATTATCCATAGACAACATATAGCACTAATAGAAACAGAGATAGAATAGATATACACAATAATTCTTTGGTAACTGTCTTTATTGATCTTCAATTCAGGATTACAGATTCAAAACTACCTTGTGCACTCAGTTGTAGGGGTTCGCACACTCAGTTGCAGACTCTACCTAAGCCTCTGCATACTCATCTGTAGAGCCTTTCTTCTCCTATGTGACCCACTTCTTCTCTCTATTACTTCCTATCCATCCTTATCCCAAAACAAGACATGCCTTAGACTCTCTAATACACAGCTATTTATAGTCTTTTTCATACAATTCCATGGTCCGCGGACCATGGATGGATCTCAAAACCGACTCAATATTTACATAAAACAAGAGGCTAAACCCCTTTGAATACTAATTATCTACGTGATTTGCATCCACAAATTGTGGAGACTTTACATTACATACAAAAAATAATCAAAACTTGGGTTATCTTAACCCCAAAACTAACCCAGGGGATCCCATCCTAACATTGGCGCTCAAGGATAAACTTTGAAGTATCAAGATGCAGAAGAATGAAATAATTCCACAATATCTGATAAAGTTTACACAGTTTCACCATGAACTTAGTGGATTCAGTGTTAATTTCCCTAAATAAGACTTGGTAAGCCTAGCCCTTATGGGCCTTCCCAAGAGTTGGCAAAACTATCAAGGTTCGGTGAATGGGAGGGAGAAACTACTGAATTGGGAGCACTTATGATCTAACTTGGTGTAGGAGGAAATAAGGTAGAATACTAGAGATGGGACTTCATCCAAGGGTGAGGATGAAGAAAACTTTACATTGGTTAGATAGGCAGCGAAGGGAAAAGGGCAGAAATCCCAATCCAAACTAGAATCCAGTCAGGGGGGCAAGAATAAATATCTGTCAAAAATTAAATGCTTCCATTATCATGAATTCAGGCATTATGCCACGAATTTTCCACACAAGAATACAAGAAATAAGACCTTAAGAGGAGTAGAAAGTGAAGTTTTAGCTTCACAGTTCAAGCTTGACTTTACCCTCATTACATGCATGGCCAACACAATGATGGGGAGCATCTGTAACTTGGACTCAGGTGCATCATTCCACAGGATGGGGAATAGAAATTTGTTTAGTTACCTAGAGGAGAAATACTTGCTGATGCACATTGAGATGGGGGATGACGGAAGGTATAGCACGACTAGGATTGGTACAGTCACCTTTCAGACAGAGTCGGGCTCCCCCCTTAGGCTCAAGGATGTCATGTTCTTTTGGGGGCCTAAAGAAAAATCTCATCTCTGTTACAGTTTTGGAAGACCTTGGTTATGATGTGATCTTCAGTATAGGAAAGGAATTCTCAAGACACATAGCCACGGGATAGGTGAAGCATATTGGGGTTCATGTGAAGAACTTGTATAAGCTAGATGTGGAGAATTATGCTGCATTGAGCACAAAGATGGAGAAGGTGTAGAGGTATGATGTTGGTGAACTTTGGCATAAATGACTTGGCTATTTACAAAATGATACTTTGAATATCATGCAACAGATAACCACAGACCTCCTTAAAGGAGCACTTGAGTAGTAGGATGTATGTAAAGGATGTACTTAGGGGAAGTACACAAAATACACTTTCCATGATCGGGACAACAACCACATGCAATCCTAGAAAGGATCCACTCTGATTTCTTTGGACCTTTCCCGATAGCCTCCACTTCTAGGCACAAATGTTTTGTCATTTTTATTGATGATTTCTCACAGAAGTGCAGGATCTTCTTCATGTGAAAGAAAGATGAGACATTCTCCAAGTTCATAGAATTCAAGTGACTGTTTGAGAAAGAATCTGGAGAGAAGGTGAAGGATCGTAGGAGTGATAATGGAGGTGAGTATGTGTCGAATGATTTTAAAAATTTATGTGAAAAAAAGGTATTCGACGAAAATTGAGAGCACCCCACAACCCACAGCATAATGGGATGGTCGAGAGAAATAATCATAGCATTGTGGGAGAAGCGAAGGAAATGTTGCATGACCAAGGCCTACCTCTACACTTGTGGGCTGAAGTATGCAACACAATAGTCTATTTGGAGAACCAAAGTTCTCACTAGATTTTGGGCACGATTACACTAGAGCATGCTTTCTTGGGGAGAAAGTCGGATGTCTCAGACTTTAGGATTTTTAGAGCCTCTGTCTTCTGCCATGTCTCCAAATATGTAAGGAATAAGTTAGAGCCAATAGTAGAATTGGGGGTATTTGGGTTACATAGAAACTCCCCAAAACTATTGTGTGTAATTGTCATCCCTCAAAATGACAATTGTGTGAATGGATGTAAAATTTAATGAGGAGAAAATGATGCGGTGCTCTCTAGAGAGGGAGCTTTAGATCCCACCAGAAGAGGAGATTTTAGCTCCAAAGGAGGATCCTCAATAACTTGTGGAACAACGACAAAGTGAGGAGCAAAGAGTGAAGATAGCCACTCAAGAAGAACCATCTAGACAAGGCAGGAAAAGAAACAGGGAAGCTGACAGACTTATGCAGGATGTGAGGGAGAATGTGGGTTCTCCTTCAAATCAGTGCAGGCAGAGAAGGTCACCATATTGATACACTAGCTATGAATCGATTGTAAATAATAGTGTTTGGGAAGTGGTCCCAAGACTATCATATAAATCAGTTGTGGGTTTGATATGGATCTTCAAGATAAATCATGCAGTAGAAGAAATCATAGAAAATTACAAGGCTAGATTTGTGACTGAGGAGTACTCTCAAATTGAGGGTATTGACTATGAGGAGATGTTTTCTCTTGTAGTAAGTTACTCATGAATTAGATAAATTATTGCTTTGGCTACACAAATGGGGTGGAAGATCCACCAGATGGATTTGAAAAAAACATTCCTCAATGGATTTATTAAGGAGGAGGTGTATATCGAGAAACCATAAGGCTTCGATATTTTTGTTTGAGTCTCATGTGTGCAGACTCAAGCGAGCATTGTGTGGTCTCAAGTAAGCACCCCATGCTTGATACACCAAGATCTATAGTTATTTCAACGGGTTGGGCTTCACCAAAAGTGAAGCAGATGAAAACCTCTATCATATCTTGGTAGAAGGTAAATTATTGATTATTGTCTTATATGTTGATGACTTGATTTAAACTGGTGATGAAACGTTGATCAAATATTGCGAGGAGGACCTTGCAAGAAAGTTTGAAATGAAGGACATGAGTCTCATGCACTACTTCCTCAGGTTGGAAGTATGACAAGGAGATGGGTAATTGTTTGTCTCTCAAGGCAAGTATGAAAATAAGATATTACTGAGGTTCCACATGGAGAGTTTCAAACCCATGGAGACACCTCTAGCGACCAACAAGAGGAAAGAGGATGCCAATTCAGGTGAGGAAGTGGTTGCTACTAATTACTGTAATTTGGTGGGTTCATTGTTGTATCTTGTGAACACACAACGAAATATGTGCTATGCAGTCAACCAACTTAGCCAAGCTATGGTTAGGCCAACCAGATTATTTTGGAAGGAAGCTAAGCATGTTCTACAGTACCTCAAAGGCACTACCTAATTTGGACTATGGTATAGATAAATAGAGGGAGTGAAGATATGTGGCTTCATAGATGAAGATTGGGCAAGGATTCCATTAAATCGAAAGAGTACATTAGGTGGAATTTTCAGTGTTTGGTCTGCATTGGTTTCTTGGTATAGTGGGAAGCAAATATATGTGGTACTCAACTCAAAAGAAGCAGAATACATGGTTGTCATTCAAGAAGCATGTGAGGCAATCTGGATGAGAAAGATACTTGTTGGGTTGTTCGATCAGATGATGGATCCAATTGTGATCTAATGTAATAATCAGAGTTGCATCAAGCTCTCTGAGAATCTTGTTTTTCATGATCAAGTGAAGCATATAGGTATATGGTATCACCATTTACGGTACTATGCGAAAATGTGGATAATGTTGTTGCAGTACATTCCAGCAGAGGAACAAGATGCTGACATTTTGACAGAGGCCTTTTCAAGAGGGAAGTTTGAGTTCCACAAGTGTAGAATAGGGGTAGTTGATAATCCATTTCTTGCTGAAAGGGAGTGTTGAAAAATGCAGCAAGAAATTCTCAATTTGATTTTTCCTTTATTAAATTGAGAAAATTTGAATTTCCACATTTACATACAACTTGGATGATGTTAACTTGTGTGACATATCTTGTGTCACCTAGTTTACTCAGTAAATTCCAATTGGAGGAGTTACAGTTCAATTAAGCATGTGTGATTTCTATTTTGTAGCAATCAAGGTCAGTTGCCAGAGGTTGTTTTTAGTTAAACTAGTTCCAGCTATTAGAGGAACTAGTGGAGGTTCAAGTTGTGCAGTGGGGCTTCAGTAAAAATTAGTGATCTTCTAGTTAACTGATCAATCAACCCAAAATAACTATTTCATGTAGATAATTTGAGTTCCCTAGGCTTGGTAGAGATTCCAAGGCAGTGTAACATCAGTTGTATACTATTCTTGAGTGTACAAGTGTTGCATGTAGTTAGATGATCAACCTAAGGAATTGTGAAATCCATTTTGAGGAATTTCCTAAATAATAGGGGCCTAATTCATCAAGGAACGGTGCAAGGAAATAGGAGCTGAAGATAAGGAAGAAATTGACTAAGTTTGGTTCAGAGGACTTCAGTGAGTAGAGATATAGGTTGTGCACTTATAGGGTGAGCTCAGTTGAGAAAAGAAATTGTAATACATCTCTCTTCATTTGATTAATGCAAGAGGCATTGGGGTTTTTAGCATATTTATTTCCCCAAATAAAAATACATGTTGCATGGGTTTTATTTCTTCGTGCATGTCTAAATTTTTTGTTGGAGATCGTGAATTAATGTCCACAAAGCAGAAGAGTAGGTTTTTGTCTTGTGATTTTTATTAAAACTTCATGAGTAGTTGCAAATATACAACATAATTTCTACAAGATACATGAAAACCTTATGAACGCAAGTAGAAAGTAAATATAAGTCATATGCAAATTTACCAATATTATGAATAATCTTGTAGGGTCCACAAAATTTTGGAGCTAGTTTCTTATTCTTCTTTTGTTCGAGAGTGGATTTTTATAAGTTTGTAATCTCAAAAATATCTAATCACCCTCCTCAAATACTTCATCCTATAATGAGTCACTTGAATTTTTTCTTTAATTATTTTTAAACAATTTTTGGTCCACTCCACATGTAAATTGGTTTACTTATACATTGGATTGGTCGTACAACTAGTATGTGATACTAGGAACCAAATATCCATAAATAACTTCAAATATAGACATTTTAGTATATGTGTGATAGGTGGTATTGTACCACCATTTTGCTAGAGAAAGCCATTCCACCTATTAAGATTTCTTGTTTTAACACTAATAACAAAGATGACCCTCTAAAATGTGTTAACTATTTCATCTTCCATAACATTCCAAAAATGTCTTGTGAATTTTGGATCTCGGTCACTTACTATTACATTAGGATTTCCATGAAGTCTATGACATTCCTTCATGAATGCTTCTACCACTTTGTTTATAATATATGTAATTTTATTTCCATAAAAATGTGAATATTTTGTTAGCCTATACACGACCACGAAAATGGCATCCTTACCTTCTAATTTTGGTAATCATGTAATGAATTCCATTGATATATGTTCCATATTTCATTAGATATTTGTAAAGGTTCAGCTAACCCCAAATCTTGGATTGTATCTCCTCTATGTATTCAATACAGTTGACTTTATCTTACAAATTTCAATTCCCTTCTTCGTTCCTCCCCCCACCTAAAAAAAATCAATCCTTTGATATGTTTTAAGAAAACCTGAATGTCTTGCCATTGAAGAGTCCTGAGACTCCATTAATATTTGTTGCTTTAACTTTTATTAAGGATATAAAAATATTCTACCCTTGTACCAATGGATGTCTCTCTTCAACTCCCATTGTTCCATAAAGCTCTTCCTTCTTTTAGACATTGTATTTTCTATCTTATTACTATTGTCATATTATCATTCGTGGTGAGTTCCTTCCAACCATAGAGGAATGAAATATGTAATGGAGTGTAAACTTGAGGCTTCTTATATTATATAAATGGCATATTCTATCACATTATCCTTCACTTTTTTTTAGATTATTTCAGAATCCAACCTTTGCATTTTTCCTACCCATTTTTGTTGCCCTCCAACAATAATCTTTGCTAGAAAAATTACTTTAGGCTATCATATTTTGTTTTGACCTTAAAATGCATCTAAATGAAATATTATCTCCATGTTTTATTGCATGTAAAATTGTTTCCATATTTTGTTACATGTATAATTCATCACCCCTTTTCCCTTGGATTTTTTACTTTCAAAAGCTAATGGTCTTCCGTCTTGCATCAATACTACAATTTCTTGTCTTGATGAATCATATTAGACTATGAATATTTTACCAAAATCTGATATTGCTAATATTTTTGTAAAAAACATAAAATCCTTTAAGAGTGAGAATGCCAAGGCAACCTCTTCATTTCATACAAATGAATTTTTCTCCAAGAGAGATGTGAGTAGGATTGAAATGCATACATAATTCTTAACGCATTTATGATGATATTTTGTAAGATCCAAAAATCCTCTTATATTTTTTTATGTTATTAGGAATAGGCCATTTTGTGATAGCTTTATTTTTTAAGGATCTTCCCTTAACCATTCCCACAATCATATTTAGAACCTTTTACATAGAGTTGATTGTTGTAGGAATTTATCCACATATTTAATGTCGTCTTCCCACTCTTTGTTATAAATAAGTAAATTGTCACAAAACCAACACAAAATTTCTAAGATGGGGCCAAAATAATTTGTTCATAAGGATTTAAAAAGTAGGAGCATTAATCAACTCAAAAGGTATGAGTAGAAATTCATAGTTCCCTTCATGTGTTATGAAAGTTGCTTGGGGAATCTCTTCTTCTCCTAATATAATTTTGTGGAATATTGGTTTTTTTCCCCATAATATATATATATGTATGTGTGTGTGGAATCCTTATGGCTGATAAATACATTTTAAAGTTCAAAAAAGGGCTCAATACTATCCTACCGCCATATAGTCATTGCCTAGGATCCCTTGTATACATTTTTAATTGGCTTCCATTCACTCTCCCCGGAAAAGGTTCTCCATTCAGCTTCGCGAGCTGAATTGCACCTCCATCTATAATTTCTTTGATAATATATGGTCCTAGCCAATGCATTCAAAATTTCCCGAGAAACTTAGTGAACTTACTATCATATAACAAGACAAGATCATTTACCTTGAACGTGTGAAGCTTGATGTGTCGATCGTGCCATGCTTTTCACATTCCTTCTATACTTGTTGATGGAATCTAGCCAAGAATCGGTCCTCTTCAAGCTCCATCAACTACGCGAGTTGTTCCTCCAAGGATTCATGATCTACCATACCATTGAGATTTGTTATGCACAGACTAGGCACAATATAATCCATTAGCATTACAACTTCTACCCCTTAGACCAACCTGAACGATGTTTGTCCTGTCAGCTTCTTACAAGTAGTCCTATACGCCCATAGTTGCAGGTATGCACACATCCCAGTCATTTGACTGCGCGTTACAGATCTTCGTCAGCGTATTTTCCAAAATCTTGTTGAATTCTTCAACAATTCCATTTTCATGTGGATGATGCAGTGTACTCTTCTGATGGTAGACCTAGAATAATTCTATCAGTGTGCTAATTGTTTCATTCAGAAAGTGTATACCTTTGTTTCTCATCAACACTTTTAGGTAGCCAAATCTGGTTAAGACATATTCAAACAAAAACTTTGTTGTTGTAGCTCATGTACAATTCTTAACCAATTGTGCCCATCGCGTTAGATACTCCGTCACAGTGATGATATAGCACGCACCCGTTTTCTTCCCTCGAGGTTGAAGTGGCCCAATAAAATCAATCACTCATTTTTCAAATGGATGCAATGATACTTGAGGTTGTAATGGAAATTCATCCCTTCGCAATGGTTTGCCCATTCTCTGACATGCATCGCATGCCTTACAATATGCTTTGGAATCCTTATGGATCATTGCCACCATAGACCTGTACGCAAAACCTTCTGAACAGTCACTTTTCCTACATATTTTCCTCCCGCAGCCCCTCCATGAGCTTCCGTGAGAATGCTATTTCTCTCAAAGTCTGGCACATATCTTCATAATATCTCATTTACACCCATCTTATATAGATGTCCAGCAATTACTGAAAAGTTTGTCGCGCACACTACTGGCTCCTTCTTTTGCTCACTCGTATACCCTTCCAGTGCCATCCCCGTAGTGAAAAAGTGAATAATATCTGTAAAATGATTGTCCGCTACATGCACCCTAAAGAGTGACACGTCTGGCAACCCTTCATCCAAATTATTAGGCTCCACTCCTGTTTCAATCCGCGATAGATGGTCAGGCTCTACATTCAACCTCTCTAGCTTCACAATGACCTCAAAGTCATACTCCTAGAATAGTAACAACAATTGGCAGATCTTCCCCCAACACAGGCTTATTGACCAGGTATTTCAAGGCAGAATGATCTATATACATCTTGAAATGCCCACCTAACAGATAGTTCATGAACTTCTATAGTGTGTATACCATGGCCAATCCTTCACACTCAGTCGTTGAGTATTTCTTCTCGGCATTTGATAATTTCCTAATTGCGAAGGCTATAGGGTGGCCCATTTCTCCTTCATGAGCTTGTGTTAACACTACACCCAATGCAATGCAAGAGGCATCAACGTGTATGTGAAATTCCTTCTTCCAATCTAGGAATACCAAGGTCAGTGCAGTGACCATATTTTCTTTCAAAACATCTAAGATGCATTTGCATTCTTCATCCCAACAAAATGTTGCATCCTTGTTTAGCATCTTCTCCATAAGCATGCTAATTTGAGCATATACTTTGATAAACCTTCTCTAATATCCCATATGTACCAACATTGCGTGCAATTGTTTTACATTCTTTGGGGCCTCCATATTCACTATCATTGTAATCTTGGTAGGGTCCACCATCAACCCTTGCTTGCACACCACATGACCCAGCATGATTCCAAATGGAACACAAAAGATGCATTTCTTCAAATTTAACACACTCTGGTATCTGCAACATGCATCCAGCATTAGGTGCAGACTTGCTACATGGCGCTTCAATAGTCTAAAGACCATCTAGTCATCAAAGTACACTTCCAAGAACTTATGAATAAACTCCTTGAATGCTGAGATGACTACACAAGAAAATATCGCAGGCACATTCTTGAATCCAAACGACATCATAGTGTATTGAAAATAACCCCACTCCATCGCAAAGGTAATTTTTGCTCCTATCCTCAAGCGCGATCTTAATATGATGGTACCCCGAAAACCCATCAGTGAACGAGTAGGCCTCCTGCCCTCGAAAATTATCTAATACTTCATCAGTGAAAGGTGTTCAGAATGGATCATGGACACACAAATCGTTAAGATTTCGCAGATCCACACAAATCCTTATTTCTCCTTTCTGCTTCTTCTCCTGAACCACCACTAGGCTTACCCAATCAGATTCTTCTACTGGTTCTATGATTCCTACTTCTAGCATATTATCCAACTCCAAATGAACCTTTTCCTTATATTTAGGATTCAGGCAGTTAACCTCCGCTTAACAGGCTTTGCGTCGGGCTTCAGGGTGATTTTCCTACACCCAAGTCTCCTATTATGCCCTTCAAGTCTAAAAACTTAGTAGGGAATAGATCTTGATATTCATGGAGTAACTTAGCAACCTTTTCCACAGTAGCATGATCCCAGTAATCTCCAACCTTTGAAAACTTTGGTTCTGCTTCAGACCCAATGTTTACTTGCTTTGTTTTCAATGGCATAGATTTGTGGGTTGTCTATTTGCGGGCCCTCGACTTCGCAATGCCCTTCTGCCTCTGGAATATTGATACTTCTTGGATCCTCATCATCCTCCTCAGTGGTTACATTATAGCATTCAAGTGCATGGCGCAACTGGGTGCCCAAATCTAGCTGGACCCATTCCAGAGGTTCTTGCGACATTCTGAAGATAACTGCCTTAATCTCCTATAGAGCTTCATCAATGCTCTCGAAACCATCTTCAAAACTAAAGGTCAATAAGAACCCTTCTCTTAATATATCCCACTCCACGGTTCCATGGCGGAGCTCTGTCTCCAAATACCAATTCATGGAGATTGTCTCTAAAGTATGGAAAAATAAGTGCACCCACTCCAGTTGTAGCTCCGTTCCATAAGATTTAGTACACTTTGTTAGGTGATCACTTGGATCATCCCTCCCATCGTATTTCTCGACCAACCGAATGTTTAGATTCCCAAATCGTAATCTCATTGTTCTTCTGTAATCCCACCATCCATCAAAGCTATCCTTGTGCATACCCCACCATCTTGTGGGCATAGCGTGTAGTGCCAAATCTAACGCTTGGAAGCGGTGATGCTTAGGGAATTCATGCTCAAACGCATCCAAATACTTATCTAGGTTAGTTAAACCATCATAGTAAGGTAAGTTCCTTACTTTCAATGAAACATAGTGTAACGAATTTGTCATGATGTTGCAGCGCAATGTAGATACTTCATGTAACCGATTCTACCAATGTTCCAATTATTCGTCTGAATCAAAGGTGCAGGAACTCTCTCAGTTCCATGCAATCCATCCATTTTCCATCAAATTGATCAAGTCCTAGTCTTGTGCTGTTATGTTATAGATCTTATCCAGTTCATCCTCACTCTCTTCATAATTGTGAACCAGCTGAGTGTAGTGCGCCCCCTCTGTAGGATCCAACAACACTACAACTCGAAGCGGTTTCTTTTCAAACAACATTGCCCGCTTCTTCAAGTTGATCACCCCATTATGTGAATGGCCCAGTCAATTCTCGAGAGTGCAGGGTATGGATTACTATCATCAACGATCTCTATCACTTAAAAGTCAAACATTGTGCTCGCACCTTCTATATCAACTGTTACTCCATATAATCGTCCCATATGAATGATCTTCTGTTGGTTTCTCATTCTTTCCCATGTTTGTTTTGGAAAAACATTCACATCAGACCCTAGATCCAAGATGACCTGGTCCATATCATAATCTCCTATCTATGCACTGAGCCTCATCTGGCACCCCATTCTAGCCTAATGTTTGCCAATTTGTCTAACTATGCGATGTCCCTCAGGGGCTTTTTCCTTACTAGCACATTTTTTATTAAAGCCTGAGGGCCTTTCACAGCTTTTCTATCGTGCCTAAGTTTCATGTAGGTCTCCAAGAACGTGGTAAGGACAAAGGTATCAACCTCTATAGGCGCACTGGTTTCTTGCACTTTGTTATGGCTTCCTAAGGTGGAGGCCTCAGGAAAGCTTTTCTGAGCTTCCATAAAAGTTTCCTTAGCACGCGCCAAATCAAAACCAACATCCTTTTCTGGGGCCTTGTAGACCTAGTTGTCCTCTTTAGGTTGCTTTCCTTTGTCATCACTAGTTGTTATCACTCTTCTTAGCACTATATTCACACTCTGATCCTCCTCATAGGGCTCAACTCTCATCATCTATGAGTTCTACATAGGTCGCTGAGGCGGCGACTTTTTCTCCTGCAACTTAGACATCGGCACCAGGAATTCCTCTATAGTGTGGTCAAACTGGCTGCAGTATTGCCATGATGGGTGTGTCTAATTTTGACACTCCCGCGCATAGTACCCTGGTGTTCTACACTTGTAACAGATAACTTGTACCTGGCCTCTACCAGGCCCTCCTCCTCCTCGGCCTCATCCTCATCCCTGATATCCTCAGCGCGCTCCTCCAACACCCTACTCTAGAGGCCGAGTTTCTGCTTGCATTCAGTAGGTAGGTTGTCTTTTTATCATCATCTCATAGTTGTGACAATGGAGCTCATTGTGGCCCACTAATTTTCAAAAGTTACAGAACAACTATTGTCATGTCTAGATTAACTTTTGAAGCAGATGAGAGTTATCTGTTTCGTGTTGTCCAACAACCTGGTAGATACTGCACCATAGTGAAGCCTCGATTCTCGGTCCTTCTGGAACTTCTGGCCTCAGGGGAATCGGCGCCCCTCCTGTAATATAGTTCATGAACACAGGACAATGGTCTTTATCATGCCCCTGGCTCTTACACTTCAAACACCAGACTTCCACGCACACCTCTGGGTTAGTCTCCTTGTCCTTCTTCAAGCTCTGCAATTCCAAGCAAAGAATCTATAACTAAGAGTGAATTTACTGTACCCACAAGGTTGCATCCTCAATAGGCATCGCATGCAACCTCATCATTATTTCCAGGGCTTCTTCCTGAGTTCCTATATTCTATTACGACAAATAAATCCTTAGGTGGGGAAGAAGCAAAGTTATAAACCACTCGCGATGCTAACCATCTGTGAGTTGCATGTTAGCTTCACAGATCACACATCTCAACCTTTGGTCTAATTCCCAAGGCATCTCATCAACCCTTATCGTGATTTCCCTAAATCCAACTACTGACTACAAGTCAAACTTAGGCTTACTAAACTCTTTGTTCAAAGTAGCCTTAGTCTCTACTAATGTTGCCAAAGGATTATCAGAACAATACTTAATATACCAATTCAGCACACGATCCTGTAGAGCAGTAACCGGCTATGTCTTCTTTATATTCCCATCAGTAATATGTTGCTTTGTCCACATAGCATTCACAACAAGCTAGAACTGATTTGTATCTTCGCTAACTATGCCCTTTAAAATTGGTAGCTTCATTGTATTCGACATGTTGAATGGTGGTGGTGTGGTGATGGTGGAGGTGTGGGCAAAGGTGTATGTGGTGGAGGTGTAGGTGGAGGTGGAGTGAATGGATGATGTGTCCATGGAAAACCCTATGTTATCAGCTAGACAACACTTGCCGGTGAGGCATGTACCACTCCTTCGTCATTGCTAGGAGGTCCAACCAATGGTCTATATTTAGGACCAGATCTCTCTCGATATATAAATATTTTCCCACTTCGCGTTTCTCCAAAAATCAACGAAATTCCTTCCTATTCAAATCGCATGAATAATTAATTATATTTCATATAAATTGTACCCAATGTTCTCAACCATTGAATCCCAAGAAAAAAAATATACTCCTCTAACGGTAATGGTATAAATTGGGCCTGCTATTTATATTCTCCTGCACTAAGTTTATTGTTATAAATTTTTCTTCCATGATCAATTTTTACCCCATTAGCAACCAAAACTTGAAAATTTTTCACATAAAACACAAAGAAGTTGAGGGATTTTGTTGATATTTTATCAATGAAGTCATAGGTATTACCTAAATAAATAAATAAGCACTATGACCTTTCATTTCTTAGTGTATCCTGCAATCTTAAGGGTTTGAGTTACCAAAAAAGCTACCAATTTATGAATGAATAGTTCATACCTATTTGGAACTATGTTGTGCAAGACTTATACATTTTTTCCTACTCTTTAAATTTCACAAGTTCTTCCTCACCAATTTGTGTAGATTCCCTAGGAAGAAGCATGGTATATTTTTCCTGAGAAGTGTAGAATAGATGGTTATGGGGTGTACTATTAGGGAACTCCATGATGTGAAGATCACTAGTTCAAAAATTTGTGGGAAAAACTCCATCTATGTTAAGGACTAGTGTGGCCCAAGGTGGGTGTGATCCCTAGGTGATTTTGATGGCTTAGATTCCCTTGGGTCATGGTTTCTCAAGACTCACACAACTTAACAAACCAAAAAATATTGTGCAAATGCCCTTATTTCCTCCTCATCATTATTTTCGAAAGTGAAAAATTTTGTTTCCTAACGTTTATGTCATACTGACCATTTTCTATTAAAACTAAAGCATAATCCTTTCTCTCTTATTTCATCAATTTAATCTTTTGATATTTAAGTAAGTTGATGCAAAGTTTTTTATACAGTACAAATCGATTTTCTTCCTACATACATTCTAATGGTGAACTTGTTTGTAGCCCTATTCTTGGCTTGAATATCTTGATCATATTGCCTACCATAACATTTTTTTAGATGTTTTAAGTAAAATTAATGTTTAATTTTTTTTTTTTAATCCACTCGTATAAGCTTCCAACATATGTTCATTACTTATGTCATCCATATGCTTTTGCCCAATACCTAAAATTCTGAATCAAAATTTTCTACATTACCTAAGTGCTTGCCTCTTGCCAATTGAATAAAGCAATCTTATTCCTAAAATTTGACATATTATACTTCTAAGTCTATTATAAATAAACTCAAATCATAATGAAAAGAATAAATCTTCCTTTTAACTATCCATTGATAGTGTCTTGCCTCAAATATCATATTTTCTATAGAAATCATTTGATTATCATTGATAATGTTATGTAGGTCAAAGTATTTCTCTATTTGGTTCACCCATGTAAAGATATTTGTTCTGTCAAACTTTCTCAATTTAACCTTGGGAAAATTGTTACCCTTAGGAACCATGATTAGCTCTAATATTAGGATTAAATCCTCCTAGAACATGTTTATTAATTGATTGTACAATAGAATACTACCTATATTGCCTCGATGTTAGGCCCTTATACTACTAGTGTAAACCCTTATTGTTATTAGTACAACCCCCTTATTATATTGTTGTGCCCATGTAGTCCCCATATTTTTATTAGTGTGCCCCATAGAAGCCCACTATTGTTATTATTGTGCCCTTAAATTATTATTGTTATGTCGGCTCTGATTATATTATGACCCCTTAGACTCCTATATATAAAAAGGGGGTCATGTCAGTTGTATCATCCAAGAATTGTTCATTTGTGTAATGTAAAGGAGGTTCCCCCCTCGAAGAGGCTGAATTCTAAGGCATTGATCTATCTTTTCTATATTTTTGTGAGTTGGTTTCATAACATTTGGTATCAGAGCTTTGGATTCTAGGGTTTCATTGCTCCAAACAGGTCATCGCGGAATTTTCACTACAGCTTGTTTTATGTGACATTTAAGAAGCTAACAAAAAACCCCAATTTGAGATGACATCTCGCTGAACTTCATGTCCAAGTTTCAGACCTTGTGTTGCTATATTTTCGGAGATATGATCTAAAGAAGTTAGGGTTTTTGCAAGGTCCAGAATTTCATCTACAACAGGTCATCGTGGAATTTTCACTATAATTGTTTTGCTACAAAGTTTCAGAACATAAAAGAAAAACCCATTGAGAAGAAAGAATTCTAAACCTTGGGTCCAAATTTTAGAGCTTTTCTCGTTATATTTGCGGAGATGTGATCTGAGGAAGTTAGGGTTTTTACAGACTCTCAAATTACATTCCAAATATGTGACCTAGGGAAAATTATCATAACTATTTTTTTAAGCATCAGATTGAAATTTCGTAAGAAGTTTCAGAAAGAGGACAACCTTTAGGTTTCTGTGTATCAGTTTCAGGTACTGAGGTTGAAACAGTGACACATGGCATGTCATACAAGTTCACTCTACTGAACTAGTCTATAATCCGGTCGCCATGGGAGACTGTGCATAACTCTTTCTTGGAGAATCCAATTTCAATCAGAATAGTAGCATGTGAAAGAGGATACAGAGGGCTACTGCGGGTTGTGATTTTAGAACTCAAATATCCGAAAATACATAGTTATAGTCATTTCAAGATCAAGCTCCTAAAATCAAGAAAAAGTGAGATGAGGAAGTTTGATGGCAAGGATCCGGTAAATTGGATACTGCAAATGGAGAGATATTTTTATCTACGTTGTGTACCATTATTACAAAAGGTATGTGTTTCATCTTCATATTTATAACCAGATCAATTTTTATGGTATAAAGGGCTTTTTTCTCATAAAACACTTGTTACGTGGTCAATTTTCACGGAGAAAATGATAGCAAAATATGAGGATACAAAGAGAAACACCTTCTTTAGCCAATCGATAAATGTCATGTCAAACAAAAGGGTTCAATGATAGAGCACATTGAGGACTTTCAAAAATTGGATATAAGGGTAAATGATGTTCTAGAGAAGCAAAAGATAAATATTTTTATCTATGCCATGAATGTTGATATCTATGGTATGAAAGCATATTCGAAGAAAGGCATGGAAGATTTGAAGAAAGACATGGAAGGTTTGAAGGAAGGTGGGACAAATATGCTACAAGAAAGGCCTCCTAATGATGAAAAGGATCAAGAAACATCAAGATAAGAGGATATACATTGGGAACCAACCCTAGAGAAAGAAAAAATGAATCCAATGATATCTTGTACTGCAATGGCAGGAATTACCACTCTTCAAACTCTCAAGATAGAAGGACATATCAAGAAGAAAAAGGTTAAAGAAAGAAAATATCACATTGAGAAAGAAGAAATGAATCTGACCATATCTTGTAATTCATTGGCTGGAATTACCATTCCTCAAACTATCAGGATAGAAGGACATATCAAGAAGAAAAATGTTCAAGAAGTGAAAGATTACATCGAGCATCAAGAAATGAATCTGACCATATCTTGTAATGCATTAGAAGAAATTACCACTTCTCAAACTATCAAGATAGAAGGACATATCAAGAAGAAAAATGTAAGAGTGTTGATTGATTCGGGCAGTACCCATAATTTTATTGATTGTAAGATAGACAAGGAATTGAATTTCTTCCTATATCTAGCACCAGAGTGTCAAGTGATGGTTGCAAGTGGAGGAACAATAAATTGCTCTAGAAAGTGCCATAATAGCAAGCTATCCATGGGAAAATATGTATTAAATAGTTGAATGCTTTTCAATCCAATGGGTGGTGCTGATGTTTTACTAGGAGTCCAATGGATGCAATCTTTGGGTACGATAGCTTTTAATTTTCAAGAACTTTTCTTGAATTTTTTTTGGGAAGGAAAGGAAGTTGAATTGAGGAGTATCAAAGGAAAACCTGGAAAGATAATCAACTCTAACAGCATGACAAAGCTTCTAAATAAAGAACAATGGGGTGTAATTGCACAATTATTCTCACTAGAGGATCCCACATCAAAATCATGTATTTTTCTAGATCTCCAAAACGTTTTGGACAATCATTCTAAGGTATTTGAGACTCCCAAAGGCCTCCCACCTATTCATGATCATGATCATGCTATTCATTTGATTCCACAAAGTGTTACTCCAAACATCAAGCCTTACATATATCCATATGCCCAAAGGAGTGGGAACTCTTTCAAAAGTTGGAGAAGATCCCAGTTCAAACAGTATTGCGAGAACTTGACAAGGAAGGAAAAATCATATCGGAACCTGAAGCAGTCACAAAACTGAGAAATTTAAAGCTACGAAATATATCAATTTCAGAGTATCTCATCAAGTGGAAGAACTTACTCGTTGAAGATTCCACATGGGAGGACAAGAATTTATACAGAAGCATCAGGAACTACTCAAGTGTTGAGGACAACACTTTTTGAAGGAGAGGGGTATGTTAGGTCCCTATACTACTAGTGTAACCCCTTATTGTTATTAGTACAACCTCCTTATTATATTTTTGTGCCCATGTAGTCCCCATATTGTTATTATTGTGCCCCATAGAAGCCCACTATTGTTATTATTGTGCCCTTACATTATTATTGCTATGTCAGCTCTGATTATATTATGGCCCCTTAGACTCCTATATATAGAAAGGAGGTCTTATCATTTGTATCATCCAAGAATCATTCATTTGTGTAATGTAAAGAAGGTTTCCCCCTCGAAGAGGCTGAATTCTAAGGCATTGATCTATCCTTTCTATCTTTTTGTGAGTTGGTTTCATAACACTTGAGTCCCTTCAATTGTATTATCACTTATAGGGAGCCTTGCATCTAGGGTTTGTATGAGCCTCCCCACCATATTATGTTCTATCTATTCTATATTCAATCCATTTGTTGAATCTTTCAATCCATCTTAGGTTCCATCTCCTAATCCATCTCCTTTTCCATCTTTTGATCCATATTATGTCTCATGTATTCCATTTGTATTTGTTTACTAACTCAGTAAGTGTCATTAATTTAACACTCAATTTGTTAAATTGGTTCTCTAATTTGGATATTTGGTTGTGTATGACTTTTTTTTCTTCATGAGTCATAGTTGAGGTCTATGGAGGTTTACTTGGTGTAGCATTTTCCATTTGGAATAACATTAATACTTTTTCCATGTAATCAAGCACCTCGCCCTCTAATTCATAGAGAAGGATAAGATAGTGTTTAGAGCTCAAGGTCATTCAACAACAAGGATCAAGACCATTCAACAACTAGGCTCAAATCCATTACAACAATATACTCGATATGAGCTCAACATGTCACTTGCGGAATTCAAATTCGGTGGGGAGGATAACAATCATTCCTCCTAACTACCCAAGATAAACCCAAATAATATTGGATAACACTAATGTTTATTTATAATTATTATATATTTTAACTTTACCCATTTTTTGAATAACCCAAAACAAATATTTCAATCAAATATATGTGAAATCAAAGTTGCATGCCTTCAAAAACCCGATTGGGAGACTGTTCAATAGGCCAATATTGTACATGATATAAATATGAAATATGTGTACCCTTAGTCTAAATTTTTGGTTTAGTATCTGACTACATCTTCTCTACAATACACCCTAGTTTGACTAAATTCTAAAGTATCAAGAGAAATTACAATAACTTTCCCAAAACTTATTGTTTTATGGCCCTTTCTAGAGAGAAAACTTTCTTTTTGTAAGTTAAATTTCCATTATTAAACAACAATATTACATATATTATGGGTTAGTGTTCATTTCTACTCTGCCACATGAGAAACCAAACCAGCGATAGAATAACAACCCACCAATAAAATTCAATTTTAAATCTAAAAATAAACACATCAAACTATAGTGTTTATGAGTTATCCAATTCCTATGAGGACTGGTCTAAAGCCACATTTATCCTATAAACTAGTTCCAAAATACAAAACCTTAAAGAAAGCATAAACATAATAGTTAAGTTGAGAGAGAGGTTTCCACTATTGGGTCTTGGAATTGGAATATGTTTCACCACCATTTTCTCACCTTTTCAACCCTTTTTACACTTATAATAATATTTTGTTACTCCAATTATTTCCATTTTGACCCATCTATTCTACCTCTTTATGACACCTTAATTCATGCAGTTTTTCTTGTGAATTGATGAGAGGTTAACTATTTTGGGTAATTTTACTAATGAAAATGATAAGCAGGTTGTTTAAGCATAACTCGACTTCTTGGGATGTTTCCATTCATTTCTTAGGTGATGCAATGTTGTTTCTTAGAGAATTTTTACTGCTGAAAATTCAAGACAAGTTGTGTTCTTGTTTTTGTTGCGATGTTGGTACTCTATTTCATGATGCTTTCTTTTATGATAATTTGTTTTCTTGATGACATTATTGAGATTCAACATGGGATCCTTTTGTTATCAAGGTAGTGTAACAGTGTGGATTGAATCCCTCATCATTATGTTTAATATTTTTTAATTGTCACTGTTACAGACTCCTATTAATGTGTTGCAATTATTGAATATTAATTGTTTTGAAATGTATTTCACATTTATTACTTGTGTGACAACATAGATCCTAGATCAACCCCTTTCTCATTTGTTTATTATTCTTATTAAATTATCGCTACAGTTTCCTTAGTGTTGTTGAAATAGAGTATCATATGGATTATTGTTATACATGTTACAATATATTGCACAGTAAATGATTTGATGATTGCAATGGGTTGTTGATTGTGTGTGATTATATTTGAGTGGTCTCTAGATTGATATTTTCCTTTCCCACAAGTGTGATCATGAATGATTGAGTGATGTTTATTTTGCAAGAGTGATTTTTATTTCAGAACTGTGTGGAGAGTGATTGAAATGCTTAAGGATTTGACAGTGATGATTTTAGTGTGCAAAGAGTGAGGAGTTAAAATGAACTGTGTTTTGATTAAATGTCATGAACTTAGGACAAGTTTTGGTATTGATCAGTGTTAGTTATTAATTCCTACCTACATATACTTTACATAAAAACCATGAAATAAAAATACCTACCCAAGTTTGACAATTTATGTGTGTGAAATTAATTCACCCAACATTTATGCGTCCTTACCAGGGAGGTTATTAAAGGTGCATAAGTGCAGCTAACATTATTTTTTTAATATGCATTGTTGAATAGAGCACATTAGAAGTGTTTATGGATCCAAGGTTATAGGGAGGTAAGAACCTATGCAACACTTCAACAAACCAAAGCGGGATCAATATCATAAGGATTCAGGACACATAGCTTGCATTAATAGAGAAGAAGAAAAACATGATGCCCTAAAAAATATTGATCGTGCAAGAAAAATAGGATTTGGAGGAAGGAAAAACCAAGATCTAGGAAGAGTAACATTTATTCATGAATTGATCTAAAAGGTTGAGATAGAATCATCTACCCAAAGAAGGAATTCCACAAAAACAGTATCACATAAAATTGTTCCTCCTAGGATGGAATCTCTAGGATCATCCATGTTGGGAGGACATATTTAGGAGGAGGAATATTGTGAACCTTCAACATCATAATCAAGGTTGATATTTTTTTATTCATCTATATCAATAGAGAAAGAGTATTAGTACATGTTGGAAGGACAAGGAGGTACAAATGAACATAATTTGGAATATCAAGAGTTGAGTCCTAAGAAACAACCTCCTAATCATTATATCCTAGACATGTGAAGTGTTGTAAAATAACTTTAGTAGCCATTAAAGAACCTCTCACAACCAAGAGAGTAGCGAATCCCTGAAATTGTGTTGCAAAACCCTCATATTTTGTGGGAGAATAAGATGGCAGAAGAAACATTTACTACTTTTGAATTCCCTATTAGGGATGTCCATGAACGGGATCCAATGAAGAATATTCCTCTATCAACCCTTCCAATATCCCAAGGCAAAACCAATGAAGATCCGAAAACTTTTTATTTAATTTGATTTCCTATGTAGAAGTTGTGATTACACCTCAGATGCCCATAAACTAAAATTGTTACCTACTACTCTAAAGGGAGTTGAACTCAGATTATTCATGGGACTTGGTAGTACATCTATTTCCTCATGGAATTATATGAAGAAAAACTTATTTTAAAAGTGTTGGGATTACTATCAAACTAGGGATCAAAAGGAAGAATTATTTAGGATGTCCCATGAGGAGGGGGAAATCTTGGAAGATTATATTGGGTGCCTTCAATACAACTTACAAAGGTTCAAACATAGTAATTTAGATAAGGGAATTTTGAAGACAATTCTAATCAAGG
The DNA here is from genome assembly GCA_000404065.3 of Pinus taeda. NCBI lineage: Eukaryota > Viridiplantae > Streptophyta > Pinopsida > Pinales > Pinaceae > Pinus > Pinus taeda. The sequence continues at coordinate 141,986 of APFE030867808.1, forward strand.
GAATGAAGGAAGACTACTTGGATATGTTAAACCTCATGGGAAAAGGAGACATATCTAAGGAACCATATGATGATATATTTTCACTTTTCCTAAGAAGCTCAAGAGGATCAACAAGAAACAAAACTTTTGGAGGAGATTCCTTTGCCATAATACAAAAATAAGCCAATGGTGGGATGATACAAGCAAAGATTGGTAATTTATTTGAACATTTCAAAAATAATATTATTAGCTCTTTATGTTGTTATAGGTGAAACAAAGACATATTGATGTTGAGAAAGATTTGTCCATATTCTACCCTAATTGTAGAAAGAAGCATCCTCTTAGGGAATGCCTACTTAAAAATATAGAAGTATGTAACAACTATGAGCAAGATGATTCTACATGACACTTCCCATCATTACGAGGTGTTAGTCCTTACAGTTTCCTAGGCTGAAAAGGAAATCGAGAAGGGTAACCTCAAACCACTTCAGCTCAATAGCTAGCCCTAAAGAGCATGAGAGGGATCTCTCTAAGTCTCTTATCAGTGATATGACTTTAAATCGAATGAATTTTAGGCTAGATATATTTATGTGTTTGTTTGTGAAAATTTGGGCTTTAGGGTTTGTTGAACTTAGGGTTTGGAGCCACAAATAAGTCTAGGCTATAGGAGTGCTGGAGAAAATATGAGGAGCTAGATATCAAAAGCCATGGTGCATTTAGATAATTGTCAATGTAGTATAGAAGAGAAAATACAGAAGAAACTAATGAGAATAAACCAACATAATTTCATTAGCTTAGGAAGACATGAACATAACTATGAAAACCAGATAAACAGAGCTTAAGAAACAAGAATTTTGTATATTTCACTAAAAGGAATCCATAAAAAGAAGAGATATCATGTATGAAGATGTTTTAACCATTAAAATACAAATAAAATTAAGTGAAAACAACATGAACTCACGAGGCTAGAGTTCCTTGAAAATAGATGCAATTGTCTCTGTATTAGCTGAAAAGATGACTACATGCAAACCTCCTCCACAAAAAGTTCAACCCTTATCTCTAAAAGATAAATAATACACATATAGACTCTCTTAGACCACGTTCCCACCTTCAAGAGTTGAATTCCTTGGTGGAGGTAATGACTCCAAGATTCTCTCAACCAACAAGTGAGAGTGAGAAGGTGAAACTCAAACACTTCCTGGAGAGTTTGTTTAGGAGTTTGCTTCCTTTATGAGGCCTAATAAACATCCAAAACAACATATGATGTACATTTATTCATTCCTAAATCACCTATCCATGAAAATAGTGTCATTACCTAAATAGGTTTTACTTTGACTAAGTCAAACTGGAAACTAGGAATTTTACATAGTGAAATTTACAATTAAAACACAAAAAAGTGCAGAAGCACAATATCGACTTTGAGCTGATTTTCAGATGCCTTCTAGAGTTCCAAATCCAATTATTATAGAATGGTAAACTAGCCCATAAAGTCTAGTTTCCAGAACATTTTGAATTTTTTAATTTGACGCACGGGAAGGCCTTTAAATATCCATTCTCCCAAGGTCACTCCAGGTGCGCAGCGCCTGTCAAAAAAGGGTCCAGAATGCTAGTGTTTTGCCACTTTTTTTGCACTTTTCTCCAAAATTGAGACACCTATGTAAAATATGAGCAAATGATATTTTATAATATGGCAAGAGATTTCCAAAAATATAAATTTTCCCTAAAATATATGCCTGAGGAAAAATCACAGCACATCTGGAGCTGCTAATTTTCTGAATTTAGCTCCAAAATTCACTAAAACCAAAAGTGCTCAGAATTTTCTCAAAATTGGATATGAGCTGTAAAATTATGTATTTTAAACCGTCATAGATGCTTCAGCAAGCATCTCCAAGTTTCCCTCATCCTTTTGGTCCTTTTTGGCTTCTTTGAGCTTGTTTTCAAGCTGCTTGACCTTGACATTGGCAATCATGTTTTGAGCCTGGTAGTGGTGCGCGATATGTCTAAGAAATTGATTATCCATGTTTGCCTTCTCAAGGAGATTATACAAGTGTTCATTCACCCTGTTGTTCCAATACTCCTTGACTTGATTGACCTCAATAGCAATTATGTCCTCTAGGTCTATGTCTTCACTCAATAGGATGTGTTCTTCCTCCTCTTGTAATGCCTTCTTTAGGCCCTTTGTTCTTGGCCTTTTCCTCTTACCTTTCCATTTTTCTCCTTTAGGCTCACTTGAATCTATGATTTATTTTCCCTTGCCAACCTGTTCTAATAACTTGGTTTGCTCTTTTTACATGATCAATTGCTTTGCTTTGGGCTAACTATTCTCTTGTTCAAGGAATGAAATGATGTATCTAGCTCTTGCCATGTTGACTGTAAGCTCCTTGATATAATAATATTTATCTTTGATTGTATATTTCATGCTTGAAGTTTGATCTTCTACCTCTAAATCAACTATCCCAAACTCATCCTCAACTGTGTCTTTAGCCTGTGCTGTTGATCCTTGCTTTGTTGATGTAGAAGGCTTGGCCCCTTTCTGACCATGAGAAGCAAACACAAGTCCTTTTCATATGTGGTATGTTTTCGCCACCTAAGGTTTAGGTTCCTTGAGAACCTCATCAGATTTTTTTGATAACCCTACTTCCATAGGTTGTGTTGATGTGTCTTGGTGATGGCTTGGTGAAGCAATCTCATTTCATTTTTTAAAGCCTAGATGATAGGAAAAGGGAAAAAATAATGAGGGATGAGTGAAAAATGAAATGATGGGTAGGTGGAGTGGAAAAAATGGAAAATAAGGTATGAAAGAGGTGGAAAATAACTATGGAGAGATGATGAAAATGAGTGGAAAAGCAATGGAGGAATGATCTTCTTGTGAGAAGGAAAAACAAAGTTTGTAGTGAAAGTGCCCAAAAATCCCTAGGAATGAACTAGGGTTTCACTTTTGGAGAGGTAAAATTCTGTTTTGAGGTTGATTGAGTGGTTAAAATAGTTTATTAAACATGTATATGGGTTTATGGAAACATTTTACATGTTTATAAACCAATAAATAAGAATGGCCATCATCAACCTACCATTCCCCATGAGAAATTTCACTACAAACCCTAATTTGAAAAATCATTGGCATGAGATGATTTTGAAAAGAAAAGAAGGAAGATTAATGGTGTAATTACTTTTTTCTTGGCTGAGGAAGCAATGAAATCAAGTTTTTAGGCTTAAAAATCAAATTTAGGAGAAATTTGGGCATTTTCTGGACACTCTGCCATGTGCACAGCGCAATTAAGTTGTGTGCAACGTAGTGTCTCTGTGCGTAGTGCCATATTCAAAACCACGTTTGGATGCCTTACACTACTCCAAATTGATAACGTGATAGCTCCTTGGAAATATCTTGAAGTCTGATATAATATGGAATCCTCAATAATGTAATGTGGATATTCCATCAGGGAGAAAAATTGATTTTCCCAACATCACTCCAAAAACGCAGGGTTTCTCTGACAAAAGTGCAATGCCAACTTGGAGAGCAATTTTGGATGCCCTACACTAATCCAAATGACAATCTGAAGGTACCATTGTAAATCTTAGGATGTTGGCTACACAATAGAGTCCTTAAGCACTGCAAATCCTATTCCAAACCCCTAAAAAATTGTCCTTAATCAAGATGTCCAAAACTGCAGCAACTGTCTCGTAGCAAGTATAGTTTGGGAATTTGTTTCAAATCATAATACCTATACATAAACTGAAGGATGTTTTTGTTCCTTGGATTATAATGGACAAAACCCTCTTTCATGTTTGTAAAATTCTTTTCCTTTTGGTCAAAAACATATTTTGAAGCAAACACGTCCCTATGAGAAATGATGAGGCGAGGTAATTTACTGCAACATTGTCTTATTTGAAATAAAACATTACCTTTAACTTTATTTTTCTTTCCCTAAGCTGCTAACTCCCTTTACCCATTGAATCACATGATGGACATGTTTTTGGCAACATATGGTATCATGATGACACATGGAGTGAAACCCTATACCATGACCTAAAATGAGGAATTCAACCATTTCATGACCCAAGACACTTAAATGAAGATATGATACCTCGAAGAAGACAATTACCATGGTGAGTGATGAAGACCATGAGTAAGTGAAGGGAGTAGCAGTGACCTAGACACAACAAACCAGTGACCAAATTTTTATTTGAAAATTCACTGAAATGACAAAAAGTTGACTTGACACCCTAACAACACCTTGTAAGATCGTATTTGATCACTGGTGACAGGCTAACAAGATTGACACTAACATTGGCTCCAACTGGGGATGGTAGCTCCTTGGAGGTGTCACAAACACCGTAGACCAAGTAACCTTATCCATTGGGCAATGGAGTGAACATGCAAAGACTAAACTTGAACCAAAAACTGATTGACTTGATTATAAAAAACATACTAATTGAACTTACTTATGGCAACAAACCATCGAGATCTTAGGGCCTTCACCTCGGGCTTCAAATCCTAATGATAACCGCCCACCTACTGAAGATGTATATACAATCATGTGTAATGATCTCTCCAATGTAACCAATCCAGCAAATGGCTACTTATTTGAATTCTGCTCGCATTTTCCTTGAGCAGGCAGACAAAACAAAAGCTAGGCAACTCCAAATTCCATATGGATTCAACACCTATATTGACAAATTTGAAAAATTCTTCCTCTACTAATGAATGCAATAAACTCACTAGAGGATCATGGAAAACATGCAACATATGTTTTTCTGGATGATTTAAAATGGGAAAACAAACCTCATTCCAAACTGTTGATTTGTCTATGTGCTGAAACTGATCACCTTCATCAATGAATGCTGCAACATTGACCTTTATTACTGGTTGTAACAAATTTTCCACAGGATCCTGAAAATCATGAAAAAATGGCTCTTGTTGATTTGGAGGAATCAAGAAACATCCATCTATTGCAACTAGTCGCTCTTCATGATGAATTTTGGGAAGAGTGTGCTCTTGGTATTCAAAATTTTCTAAACATATAAATGGACAAGTTTCATCTTGAAACAAAAATTCAAGAAATGAAATATTTGAAGAGAAATTTGATTGACACTCCTCATCAATGTCGTTGTCTCCTGAACACTGTTGAATACCTTCATATAATTCGAGGGAATGAATGTGACCTTCTTCAATTGATTGTTGATCAATATTAACTTCAGTCAAAGAAGACATTGTTTGCTGAAAGTTTTCATGAAAAAAATTCTCTTCTACAATATGCTTTAGAACAAACTCTTCTCTTTCACTGCTCTTTTTTGATCCTTGACAATCTGACCAGTTTCATTTTCAGCTACAGAAATTGTTGTCTCTTGGAGATGTTCCTGTGGATCATAAGATTGTTGCAAATCAGCAAATGATTCTTCAATGATATGCTCAACTACTTTTGCCTGATGATTGGCAAGAGAACTTTGTTTGACAACCATAGTGCCAAGGTATACAACCATAAGATCTAAAATAGCCTGTTCTTTGGTTAGTTTTGGACTGTTGAATTTCTTCCTTTACCTCTAGTTGATCAGTCCGTTGTGTTGCTTCTAGAATTGTTTCCTGTGGGGAATATTTATGAGAATCTTGACAATATTCATCATCTGATTCTTCATTAATCAAATAGGAGGCTACTGTGTGCCGAGTTTGATCTCGTTTATCAAAGTGATTAGTTTCTTCAAATTGTTGTTGGGAAGAAAAATCATAAAGGGCATCTATGATTTCATAATCTAAACATTTTTCATCACCAAAAGCCTCTTCAAGGTATTGAATGAAGTTTTCATAAGATTCACAACAATCTTTGAACAACAAAAATGAATGATGAGATTTTCCATAAAAATCAAAGAATATTGAGTGGAAATATTTAAGAGAGTATAAGCTACCTAGCTTCAATCCTTCATACCAAGATCTTGCTTTTCCTTCTAGGGTAGCCATAAACATTTTCATCAAACAATCCTCATGAAACTTGATCCCGAGCTTATGTATATGCCAATGAAATTTGATTAGATGCATAATAGCCTCATCTTGGTCATCTTGACCTTTAAACTTTGGCAGCCCTGTTTGCCAATCTATACTAATAATATGATTCGGAAAACCAGGAATATGAGCTTGATTCATAGGAGCATGCCTTCGAGCAGTTGAATCCATCTTCAAAACAATTAAGACACTAAGAAGTTCTTCAAACTACTAGTTTTTGAATAGTGGAGTCGCCATGAAAATTCTGAACCTTTGGATTCTTTGACACTCGAGTCGCCAGGTGAAAGATGCACAACCTTTCTTGTGTCTGATCATCGTTCACCATCAAAAATAAGATCTGATCCTTGTCGTTCTTTCCCAGGGAAGATATGATATTTCGTTCCCAGGCAACGACACCAAAAATGTTAGTCCTTACAATTTCCTAGGCTGAAAAGGAAATCGAGAAGGGTAACCTCAAACCACTTCAGCTCAGTAGCTAGCCCTACTGATCATGAGAGGGATCTCTCTAAGTCTCCTATCAGTGATATGACTTTAAAGAAAATGAATTTTAGGCTAGATATATGTATTTTTTTGTTTGTTTGTGAAAATTTTGGTTTTAGGGTTTGCTAAACATAGGGTTTGGAGCAACAAATAGGTCTAGGTTATAGGAGTGCAAGAGAAACTATGAGAAGGAGAGAGATATCTGAAGCCATGGTGTATTTATGTAATTTTCAATGCAGTATAGAAGACTAAATATAGAAGAAACTAATGAGCATAAAACAACATGATTTCATTAGCTTAGGAAGACATGAAAATAACTATGAAAACCAGATAAATAAAGCTTGAGAAAGAAGAACTATTTATATTTCACTGAAAGGAATCCATAGAAAGAAGATATATCATGTTGAAGAAGATGTTTTAACCTTTAAAATAAAAAAATAATGAAGTACAGACACCATGAACTCACTGGGCTAGAGTTCCTTGAAAATAGGTGCAACTGTCTCTATATTAGCTGAAAAGATGATTACATGCAAGCCTCCTCCACAAAAAGTTCAACCCTTCTCTCTGAAAGAGAAATAATACATATAGACACTCTTAGACCACTTTCCCACCTTCAGGAGTTGAATTCATTGGTGGAGGAAATGAATCCAAGATTCTCTCAACCAATAGGTGAGAGTGAGAAGGTGGAACTCAAACACTGCTTGGAGAGTTTGTTTAGGAGTTTGCTTCCTTTATGAGGCCTCATAAACATCAAAAACAACATATGATGTACATTTATTCATGCCTACATTACCTAGCCTCGAAAATAGTGCCATTACATAAAGAGGTTTGACTTTGACTAAGTCAAACCGAAAACTAGAAATTTTACACATTGAAATTTACAAATTAAAACATAGAAAAGTATAGAAGCGTAATGCCAACTTTGAGCTGATTTTCAGGTGCCTTCCAGAGGTCCAAATGCAAGTCTGAGAGAACAGTCAACTAGCCCTACAAGTATAGTTTCCATAATAGTTTGAATTTTGGAATTTTACCCATGCAAAGGCCTTCAAAAATCCATTCTCCGAAGGTCACTCAAAGTGCGTAGCGCCTATCAAAAAAGGGTCCAGAATACTAGTTGTTTGCCACTTTTTTGCACTTTTCTCCAAAACTTAGCCACCTCTGTAAAATCTGAGAAAATGGATTTTTAGAGGATGGAAAGAGTTTTCCAAAAATATAATTTTTCCTAGAATAGATGCTTGAGGAAAAGCCACAGAGCCAAGGCACTATGCTTTTGGAGCTGTTGATTTTCTGAATTTAGTTCCAAAATTCACAAAAAACCAAAAGCTCTCAGAATTTGCTCAAAATTGGCTAGGAGGTGTAAAATTATGTATGTTAAACCTTCATAGATGATTAAGTAAGAATCTCCAAGTTTCCCTCATCGTTTTGGTCCTTTTTGGCTTCTTTGAGCTTGTTTTCAAGCTGCTTGACATTGACATTGGTGATCATGTTTTGAGCCATGTAGTGGTGCGTGATATGTCTAAGCAACTGATTATCCTTGTTTTCCTTCTCAAGGAGCTTCTCCAAGTGTTCATTCACCCTAATGAGCCAATACTCTTTGTCTTGATTGACCTCAAGAGCAATTTTGTCCTCTAGGTCTATGTCTTCATTCAACATGATTTGTTCTTCCTCTTGTTGTAATGCCTTCTTTAGGCCCTTTGTTCTTAGACTTTTCCTCTTACCTTTCCATTTTGCTCCTTCAGGCTCATTTGACTCTATGATTTATCTGCCCTTGCCAACCTACTGCAATAACTTGGTTTTCTCTTTTTCCATGATCATTTGCTTTGCTTTGAGCTGACTAATCTCCTGTTCAAGGAATGAAATGATGTATCTATCTCTTGCCATGTTGACTGCAAGCTCTTTGATCTGATAGTCTTTATCTCTGATTGTCTACTACATGCTTGAAGTCTGATCCTCTACCTCTAAATCAACTAGCTCAAACTCATGCTCAACTGTGTCTTTATCTCGCATTATCGATCCCTGCTTTGTTGATGTAGAAGGCTTGGCCCCCTTCTCACTATGAGAACACAAGTCCACTTCATCTCTGGTATGTTTTGGTCACCTTAGGTCTAGGTGCCTTGGGAACCTCCTTTGATTTGTTTGATAACCCTACTTCCATAGGTTGTGCTGATGTGTCTTGGTGATGGCTTGGTGAAGCAATCTCATTTCATTTTTGAAAGCCTAGATGATAGGAAAAGGGAAAAATCAGTGAGGGATGAGTGAAAAATGAAATGATGGGTAGGTGGAGTGGAAAAAATGGCAAAGAAGGTTTGAAAGAGGTGGAAATGAACTATGGGGAGCTGATGAAAATGACTGGAAAGGCAACTGGAAAGCTTGACTTCAAGACAATTTTTCATGGGCTTAGAATAGGTTTTGGAAGTGCTTAAGGACTCTATTTTATAGCAGACATCCTAAGATTTCCAATGGTACCTTAGGCTTGTGATTTGGATTAGTGTAAGGCATCCACAAGTGCTCTGCAATTTGGCACTGCACTTTTGTCATAGAAACCCTAATGTTTTGGTGTGACCTTGGGAAAATCAAATTCTCCCTGATGGGGTATCCCAATTACATGCTTGATGAGTCCATCTTATAGCTGACTTCAAGAGCTTTCAAAAGAGCTATCCAGTTATCAATTTGGAGAATTTTAAGGCATCCCAAAGTGATTTTAAAGATGGCATTGTGCACAGAGACAATGCGTTGTGCACAAGTGCTGCACACAACCTAATTGCGCTGGGCAAGGGGCAAAGTGTCCAAAAAATGCCCACATTTCTCCCGAATTTGATTTTAAAGCCTAAAAACTTGATTTCATTACTTCCAAATCCAAGAAACAATTAATTACACCATTATCCTTCCTTTTCTTTTCAAAATCATCTCATGCCAATGATTTTTCAAATTAGGGTTTGTAGTGAAATTTCTCATGGGGAATGATAGGTTGATGATGGCCATTCTTATTTCTTGGTTTCTAAACATGTAAAATGTTTCCATACACCTATATACATGTTTACTAAACTATATTAACCACTCAATCAACCTCAAAGAATTTTACCTCTCCAAAAGTGAAACCCTAGTTCATTGCTAGGTATTTTTGGGCACTTTCACCCATTGAATCACATGATGGACATGTTTTTGGCAACATATGGTATCATGATGACACATGGAGTGAAACCCTAGACCATGACCTAAAATGAGGAATTTAACCGTTTCATGACCCAAGACACTTAAATGAAGATATGATACCTCGAAGAAGACAATGACCATGATGAGTGATGAAGACCATGAGTAAGTGAAGGGAGCAACAATGACCTAGACACAATAACCAGGGACCAAATTTTTATTTGAAGATACACTGAAATGAAAAAACTTTGACTTTACACCTTAACAAAACCTTGTAAGAGAATATTTGATCACTTGTGACAGGTTAACAAGACTGACACTAACACGAGTAATGAAGGCATTATTCAAGGAATAAGGTTAAGAGGTTAAAACAACATACTTCATCAACTCCAGGAAAGTGTGGCAAGCTTGACCACCAGGTATGTTCAAGATCCTTTATCTTCTTTCAATAGTTGGTCTAACATATATAATCCTCAACCCGTTGCTTAGAAAATGAAAAATCCTACAATCCCTTGGCAGTTTCCTAACCCTCCTCTAGTCCAGTATCTTGTGCCTTGGCCCGAGTGGCCTTGTCCCGCAAATAAACCATTTTTGTGGCCTCAAGAATGGCATGGAACCTTTTTTCTAGGACATGTGTCAGTGCAGTTCCTAATGTAGTAGCAACATCTGCAACTTCTTTCCAATACATTAGTGAGTAACCCTCCTTTAAGACCTTAGTTACCTATACAACCTAACCCTAATCCAAACAATATGGAAATGCAACAAGTTGAAGTTCCCATTTTCCCCACTTGTGGTATCTCCCCTGTTGGATGTAATAAAGTATGATTATGATTAGGGAGGATAATAAATCAGAGAGTTTCCCCTATTATCACAAAAAATGAAGAAGATAATTCACCTAGGGAAGAAACTCCAAACCAAATACATTAGATAGACAGTAGGTTGAACCCTCTGCAACAACTAATGACATTGTTACTGATGAGACAACTATAATAGTTGATTTTTTTTTTTACTTTTGAAGCTCTTGCAATAGTTGATACCACTGTTATTGTGGGGCCTGTAAAAGTAAAAGTTTTTGTCAATACTAAGACTCATTTAAACCCACCTTATCTATAAGGATTAATTGTAGCTAAGGCTACCCTAAGACCTTAGTCTGATTTTATGAAGGAATTAAAGAAATTATATATTAGAATTCCATTACTTCAATTAATTAGAGATGTCCCAATTTATGCAAAAATAGTAAGGGAACTTTTTGTCAAGAAACCTAGTAGGAAACCTCAAGACCCACCCAGCGTGCACGTGGTGGGGAAATTGTCAAAATTGATGTTGGGTGAAATTTCACCTAACAAGTATAATGAACCAGGGAATTCAATAGCAACTCTCCATATTGGAGAGACAAAAATTCTTAATAATTGGTTGACCTAGGTGCTACAATCAATGTAATGGCCATGGAGACCTTGGAGCTACTCAAATTCACCAATATAAGACCAACCCCTATTGTAATATAACTAGCTAATATATATAAATTTGGCCTAAGGGAATTATAGAATATAGAGTCATTTTAGTAGACTCCTAGGAATATTCAACTAATTTCTTAGTGTTACAACCTAAAACACACCTAGGAGGACACCCCCTAATTTTGGGCAGACCTTGGTTAGCTACTACAAATGTATTTATCAACTGCAGCTCAAGTTCCATGACTATATATGATGGAAATACTACAAAGAACCTTGTCCTTTATCCTTGATCGAGACCAAGTGTTAATTATGAAAATGCTTTGTGGTCTAAATTTCAGCTAGAAGGGGATAATGCATGACCACTCCTTACTATTGGCAAGGCCTTGTACTTTAAAAATGAAACATAGGATGACATTTTCAATAGTTTTATTAGTAAATCCTATGTTATTACTCATCTAGTATCTCGGTTATCGATCTCTACAGGAGATGAACCTAATGTGGATGATGCTGCTGATGACCATATTAGAGAAAAGATACCCATTGCCCCAAATCTTAAGAGTGTTCCACTTGAAACTAAGCCTGGAAAAACCCTCAATATTAATCCTATTTTATCTCCTGCATAAATAGAAAAGTTGATCCAGTTGTTGAACAAGCATAAGAAATATTTTGCATGGGATTATACAAACATGAAGGGCATTCACCCTGGTTTATGTACTCATCATATTTATCTAAAGGATATTTTCCATCATGTCCGACAGCTTCAATGAAGAATGAATGCAACTTTAAAAGTTATTGTCAAGGAAGAACCCCAAAAATTGTTAAATGCAAATTTCATCTATCCAATCTTTGAAAGCTAATGGGTGTCTCCACTTGTTGTTGTTCCTAGCAAGAATTTTAAGTGGATAATTTGTGTTGACTATAGGGGTCTCAGTAAGGCCACTCAAAAGGACCATTTCCCATTACCTTTGATTACTTAGCTCCTTTACCTAGTATTGTAAGAAAAAAATCATTTCCGGATGGCTTCAATTGTTGTAATCAATTTCAGATCCACCCTGAACTTTGAAGACAAAGAAAAAACTACATTCACTTGCTCGTAGATTACATTTTCCTATAGATTCCTTCCTTTTGGACTCTGTAATGCACCAACTAACTTTCAATTAACTATGTCAGGTATATTTTTAGACCTAGTTAATGATTACTTATATATTTTTATTGATTATTTAAACCATATGGTAATGAATTTGACGAAGCAATAAAATAATCTTGAAGTTTCCTAAATGGTGTATACATACTCATCTTTCTCTCAGCACTGAAAAATTCCATATGATGATGAATGAAGGCATTATGTTGGGACAATACATTTTTGTTGTAGGAATATAGATAACCTTAAGAATTCCCACTCCTAAGACAAAAAAAGAGGTATGTAGCTTTCTAGGGAATGCAGGCTACTATAGGTGTTTTATAGACAATTTTTCTAAAATTGCATCCCAAATGTTTGCTCTACTTTCAAAGGATAAAGAATATATATGGACTCATAAGTGTAAAAATGATTTTGTGGGTCTAAATAGGTGTGTAATAGAATCTCTTATTTTACGAGGACCTAACTGGGCCCTATTGTTCCATATTGCTATAGATGCCTCTGACATTTCCGTTGGGGATACGTTGGGACAACAAGAAGAATGTAAGCCTTATGTTATCTATTACATTAGCAAGAATTTGACCCTCGCATAATTAAATTATACAATAAATTAGAAGGAATATTTTGTTTTTATACAAGCTATCAATAAGTTTCAGCATTATATTATAGGCACTACAAGGAAAATACCTTCTAGCAGAGGTTTTTGTGTAAGCCCCTCCAAAATTTGTTTGTATTGGAGGTCACTAGCAAAGGTAGGCAAGAATTTTTTTTTAATGAATGTTTTACAATGTGTCTACAATATACAAACACACTAGTGTCTTACTATCCATATTAGTACCGGTGTCGAATAGAACATGGTTCACCATGGCAAATTTATTATTTTAAAATTTTAAAAATTAATTAAACTATGTTAAATAACAAAGAGCATCAGTTTGTATACTACTCGATAGCACCAAAAAAGGGTTAAATTTACAAAAATGTTGGTTGTAAAATTCATTGTGCCCAATCCCATGTTATAATGTGATAATGACCTGATGCTAAACGAGTACTATAATGACCTGATGCATGCACAATATTCCATACATTGGTGCTTGAATAATTGATAGCACTGAAAAAAGTTTAATTTTAAAAATTGTCGGTGATATATATAATTGCAGCACCGGTTCCCTTCTTGTATTAAAATGCCCCAGTGCATACTTAGATGAACCACCACTATATTCCTTAATTTTCAAAAAAATGTGATGCTATATTCCAACGAAGCAATAGTGTCATTCATGTATTAAAATGCCCCGGTGTGTCTTATAAAGAACACTGCTAGGCAGTTTTTAATTGTTTTAAAATGCAGTGCTATAGTTCCACAAAGCACTAGTGCGGTACATGTATTCAAATGCGTTGATGTGTCTTTAACAAAAGCACCATTATAGGTTTTTTAATTAAAAAAAGAACAATGCTCTTGGATATTTGACACACCATTATGGTTATAATAATGCATCAAAAGAGGGTTAAAAAAAAACTCTTGGCCATAAATTCCATTTTACCATCTATAGTGTTGTAGATCTCTGAAGCACTAGTGCCACTCTTTCCTCATGTAAGCACCTTGATGTCGATGCTTCTCTTGCTTTCCATCTTTTTGTATCATGCTCAATGCATGGGTTTCCAATTTTCTCAAACGGTAGTGAAATTTGTTTTTTTCAATTACGTGTTAACAATGCCTCCCAGATGAGAAAATGTCTAAGCAATATCTATGTTTCTCTCTAATTTAATTTTTTAGTGGATTAGAATTGCAAAATATCTCAAACAAACCATTATTTCTAGAAAAAAAAATTAATAAAAAAAATAAAAATAAAAAAATAAAAAAATTAACTAATTAATTAAATTAAAAAATAATAAATAATAATAATAATAATAAAATAGATAAAATCTTGTGTGGGATAGCTTTGTCTTGCACTGATAAGGGTGCACTCTATAAATTTAAAGGGTGCATCATCGTTTAATGAGTGGACCAAACACACCTCTATTTTTGTGTTGTGTTTCATAAATAAAAATGCATTGAGAAAAGCTATAAATTGAATGTCGATGTGTATAATTTTAGGTTGCACCTGGTGCGTTTATATTTACCAAACACACCACAAAAATGATATTAAAAAATATAGCTTGGTGTGTTCAATAACCTGAACATTCTGTACCGGTGCGAAAAGGTTATACATGCACACCGGTGCCTAAGTTTGAGATGTAGCGTGCTGAAAATTATAATATGTGAAGCAAAATTAATGCATCATACATATGTACACGCTATATCTAGTGTGGTTGTCTTTCATAGCACACTAGAGCTAGTGCATTATTGTTTTTTGGGTGCACTAGGAATTTTGTTTTTTGTTGAAAGTTATGCTTCCATATTTATAAATATATTTTTCATTTAATAAAAAAAATGATGTTTTATGTATGAGGCTAATGTATTTTATATAGCAACCATGTAGCAGAAATGTGAACAGAGGGAGCATCAATAGGAGTAGGATAAAGTGGTGTGCCAATATAATATGGTCTGACCATGGGAGGCACAAGAGAGGGAGAGAGATTTATACTCTCACTCTATTAGTGCAGCGACCAGAGAACTCTTGAGGAATGTAGGCCTCAAGTAATATGAGGAGGCTACATCCCTGAAGGCACATTCTATCTTGTTGGAACATCTTATCCGTTGGTGGAGTGTCCAGAAGTAGGGTTTCCATGTCAGTCATGGGGCATGGTATAGGCCCTCTAAGGAGGACATATATTTTATCAATGACCTATTTAGGAGAGGGGAGGATTTTCCCCAGTTCCCTGATGTCGCCCATGGGGTTGTAGTAAAGCGTTGGGTTGCCTACTGTCAGAGATATGTTGGGCCTCATGCAATCCATCCAGATGATTTTCAGGTGCTTGGCGGACAACTAGATTTCTTCTTTTGCTGCAGAGGAGGTTAGGTGCCTCTCATTATTAGTGACCACCATTGCACACTTTAATAGTGATGGGTAGTCCATTATTCTCCCTCTTTTGTATTATTTTGATTATTTGATTCAAGTGCCACATTGTATCAGATGGTTTTCCATTTTTTTGAGGCACTTTTGTTTGGCTTTAGATAGATGTCGTGCAATGATACATGGGAGGACGATCTTTCCTTTTGCTTCAGATATTTTTTCTTTATTTTTGGAGAGGTTTTCAGAGATGAGGCCTACATTTGACTGCCACCCTCCTAGGTCAATTACTGATGTGTGAATGTGTATGTGGGGCCAGATGATGCCCAAGAGGGGCCTTCCGAAGTATCTGGCTAGGATTTCCACCCAGGCACTTATAGTACTGGCCAGTGAGGATGACCACGCATTTACCTTGTTGTCATTTCCATATGTCGATATTGATTGGAGACAATGTCCCAACATCCTCTTCACACTGGATGATCCTATAAATTATAGAGCTAATATTAGTGTTTTCTTTAACTTAATCTAGTTTTATCTTATTGTCTTACTTAATTAAAATAAAAATTATTCCACCACACTCTTTAACTTGTTTTATTAAATTGTTTAATGAGATTGTATAATTATTGTTGTGTATTATATATTATGTAGAAATTGGCACATTCCTTCAGGACGTGTCTCCTTTCCCGCTAAAGGGAGAATATTAGGAGATGGGCGAGGCCCAAGAGGGTGAGGCAAATCCTCAGGGGGTCATGGGCATCTGGTCTGAGATTTCGGATGGACTACTACAATAGATTGTCTAAAGTTTTGGTTGAGGAGGGAGTTTTCCCTATCAGGGCTCGAGACATCAACTCATATCCTATATTCATGTATCTCTACAGGGACTATCAACATGAGATGATCACTCTTATACGTCATATTGGCAGAGCTAGTATGCTATTGGCAGTGAGGAGGACTGCAGGGCATGCAATGCCAAATACATCAGATGAGCCTTCACGCAATGCTACCCTATTGGATCAATGATGATGAGGGTGGTGTTCATGCTTTTGGCAGTACTACCCTATCAGATCATGGTCAAAGTATTAGTGATCCTTCAGCTAGTACACCTCCTCTTCATTCACCTGATGATCAGATGTCGGAGCTAGATGATGTGCCTCATGTTTCTCCTAAGAAAGCAGACTAGCCACCTCCTCCTCCACCTTATAGTTTGACAGACATTGGGGTAGTAGTTGACCACCTATTGCCTTCTTTTGCAGACCAGCCACCTCCTCCTCCACCTCTGCGTTCGACAGACATTGAGGTAGTAGTTGACCATCCATCATCTTTTGTTTCAGACCAGGCTTACAGTACTATGTATGTTGTATCAGATATTTGATTGTTGTTATTGGACTTAATGTAGTTATTTGGCTTGTTTGTATGAGATAATATCTTTATATCTTCTATCATGCTAGATGAATTTCTTCCAACCATATATATTACTTATTATGGTTGACCATTTTCATGCTTTCAATGAGGTTGCCATGAGCTATTTCCTTTCTATCACGATGACTGCTAAAACCATGTAGACTTCTACTTAAGCTATCCTTTCAAGCTTCTATCATGATTTCATGAGCTCTTGCTTCAATCATATGCTTTTAATATGATGCATCATATCATACCTACAATTCTTCCTACCATGATAGTTATCTTTTACAATACTAAAAATAAATTAAGTGAATAAGGTTATCTCAGTCATAGTAGAGATATTTCACTTCCTCCATCTTTGATTTCTTCTTCTCAAGTTCTTCCCCTTCTTTGGTGACATGGGCTTCATTCTTTTCTTTCCTTTTCATGTTTTCCTTCTTGGATTTCAGACAATCTCCCTTGAGATTCCCATATTCCTGACATCCATAACATTAGATCTTTGACATATTGATATTTTTCTTTTTCTGAGGACCAAACTTCCCAAATTTTCCTTTTCTCCTAGCCATGGAAGCAAATTCTCGAACTTGTTCATTTTATCCCACATCACTTTTTGCTTTCAAACTTCTTTCTTCAATCTTACATAATGACCAGAGGTCACTGAATGGGGTGGCTTCCTTCTTTCAATAGATGCTTGATACAAAGTTGCTTCATTCTTCAGGCAGTGGATTAAGCACCATGATGGTCATTTCTTTGTCGAGTATTATTTCCCCTAACTCTTACAGTTGGTCTCTTATTTTTTATACCCTCATAAGATATGAGGCTATCCCTTATTCCTTTGATTCCTTCATTTTGTATAACTCGGTTCTCAAAGATATCACTTCTCCTGCAATGCTTACGGAGAACAATTCTACCATCTTATCATAGATGTCTTTTGAATTATCCAATTTTGCTACATAAGGGATGAGAGAATCCTTGATTGATTCTATAAGGATTATTTGAGCCCTCGTATCCCCCTTCATATATTTTGCTAGATCTTAGAGATTCATATTTTGTTGGTTTAGTGATTGAACCTTTAACATGTCGAATGATTTCATTTTCTATGAGGATCAAATTTTTCCTCTTCCTCCATGCAAGGAAATTTGATGACCTGGCCAATTTATTGCTTTCCTTGCACAATAAAGTCATTTTGATAGTAGATTCAGTCATAGATACAAGGATACTTACTTGTCAAGTAAATATGCTCCTTTGGTGGTGATATCTTCAACTTGATGACTTCTTTATTTTGATGATGATGTTTGCTTTCTTGAAGATAACAATACTTCTTCTTCTCGAGAAGTCTTTCTTCAAATATGCTTGAGATGAGATCTTTTCTTCAACGTGAGGGAGATCACCTTGATGTATTTGATGATGATGAAAACACCTCTTCTTACTTCCTTGTATTACAATGTAGAATGTGGAGTCTTCCCAAGGTTCTTCAAAAATGTAGAGTCCTTGTTTGATTGAGTGGAGGTAGGGTCCTTGAAAGTAGTGTCTTGAGGTCTTCTTCTCTTTGAGTTGTGATTATCCTTGTGATTTGATGAATGGTCCTCATTGATGCTCCTTAGATTTCTTAGCCCTTAAGTATCCCTTCTTGATGGTTGTATGTCCTCTTTTATGCCTTGACCTTTCTTAATGTTCCTCTTGATGGTCCTTCTACAAGCTTCATTTCCTTGTCTAGTCACTTTAGCTCTGATACCATGATGAGAAATCTAGGGTAGCTATGTTAGGTGATTTCTCTTCTTTGAAAAATATTTGTGATTTAATTTTACTTAACTTAATTATCTTCTTCATCCACTTAATTATAATTACTATTATTATCATAAAACATCTACCAAACAATAAAGAACAATGAAACAAGAGGACATGAGATGTAGGCTATCAGCTAGGGCGAAAACCTCTTCTCTTGAGAGGAAAACCCACAAGAATTATTCTCTAGTGTTATAGAACTTCAATTGATGAATTCCAAGACCTATGATCCCTGACCAAGATCCTCCAAGGCCAAGTCAAACTTCTCCTTAACACACTTCCTTCCCTCAAAGTCAATCCAAGTCAAATTTTCCTTCCAACATCTTCCACTTTTCCTTTGACCAAGATTTCAGACCTACAACTTTGATTGTAATTTTGGCTTATAATTCTTGGCCTCCTGAAATCACTGTTACTTCACACGTGTGAGTTGATTAGGGTAGAATTAAGAGGCTTCTCTCCTTCACTTTGCTTGGACTTTTCTTCTCATGAATTCAACTTGCAAGAATTATCCTTTAATGCTAGTTTTCGACTTCTTTTAAGGTCTGCAATTTGCACTTTAGAAACCCTAGCTACAGTCCACACATGTGAGAGAATTTGACCCAAAAACATGATAGGCTTATAAATAGGTAAATTATATGGGCCTTAATGCCACTCTCCAGCTTATTAAAATCAAATTTTCTCACATTTCTTTACATATTTTATTATATTTTTCTTAGTGAGAAGGGTAAAGGTGAGACATTATGTCATGCAGCCTAATATGCATTAATTGCAGGATTTGGAGAAGGTTTTGGCTAATTTAAGTGCAGGAACTCAATTAGAAAAGAAAGAGCGATTTTAGAAGATTGGGTATCCCTCCTCAACTCCTCAATCACTCGAAGGTTCCTCCACTGGATCTCATCAACTCAGAGTTACAAGCAGCCAAGCCCACCGAGTTCATTGGTAGCCAAGTCATTGATAGTTGAAGACAAGTTAATCTCATGTTTTAGAGCCAAGCTTCCCTAATTTTAAGGAAGACGTTGGTATCTTCAGTTGTATAAATAAGAAGGTCTAGGGCCTCATTACGATTTGTACTTTTTATTGTAGCCAAGAGGATATTTCGAGCTTAAGATATTGTGATTGTTATTCTCATGTTATTTTTGACATTTTGGTGATAATGTAAAGGGTTTCTTTGATCCAGCAATGAGTTGACTTAGATGGATGAAGCTCTTGGGCTAGGGCCCAACCCTAATAGTAGAGGTTCCTCTTCTTTTTGTACATGTATCCTTATGTTAGAATCATAGCTTAGCTGCTGAAATTATTTATGTTTTGTTTAATTTGCAAGTCTTTGAATAATTGGTCAGTTTTGTTTCCATTAGTTGGATAAGTAGATTAGTATTATAGTAGTGAAAGAAAAGACTTCATAAAATCTTGTGACAGTGGCCTCATCCTCATCTCCCTCATGGGATCATGGTTTGAGGGCCCCACTCTCACAGCCCAAAAAACGGAGTTATCTTTTGGTTATTACATAGCTTAGGGTTTCTTGTTGAGTAGGTCAGTGTTCATGATTTCTTAGAAGCACTTGCAATTTTCATTTTGGTTTCTTAAGTTTGATGTATATTAGAAAGCATTCCATTCCATAGAATTGATCCACTAGCCATCAATAAATCAGTTTCTTAAATTCAAATCATATTTTCCACATTTACATAAAGTTGTGCATAAATGAAGAAATTAATATGTGTTGTTGCGAGAGTTTCTAATCTATAGGGAGAAATCATTCCACCAGCCTTATCTAACTCTTCTCCACCTCTCGCCAAATCTTGCTAACCATCAACTCAGATTTATGTTTTGTAGCCACCATGAGAAAATCCAACCATCCTGAAGAGTTGAGATGATCCTTAGGTAGTGTTAACCTTCCCCATACCTTATTCCATAGTCATCAACTTTCCCAACACTTCCTTTCACCTTCCCTACCTTCTACAGCTTTCAGCTAAGTTTCTTGTAGTAAGCTAGGGCATCCTGTAATAACTATAGGAAATCCTATAACAACTAGAGGAAACCCTATAGCAGCCTGTCTTCAACTTTTTTTGGTAGAAATAATGATCAGAGCCTAGGGTAGGCCTTCCACTTAACCTACATACCCCTCAATGCCATAGTTGACCAGTTTTCCCATACCTTTCTCCCCTACAAAATATCATCTTGATTAGTTTAACATTTATATTTCTAAATCGAAAAGCTAAAAGGCTTCTTTCGACAATATTTAGCTAATGCATGCATACATCAATCTTAATAATATTAGTATCATTTCTATGCCTACTTAGTCTAGATAACTAGATGATAGAATGAAAGGTTAAATTAGGTCTCTTTTGCAAGTAATGTGTGTTAATTCCTAGCTAGGTGATTTCATGTCATTTCCATAGCACTTTCTATTCAGTGTTTTAATTTCCGTAACATATGCAAGCATTTAATTTTTGCATTAAAGATAGCTTTACATTCATTGATATTAGTCAACCTCCTTCTAGTCAATAAAAGACTGATTTGAAAATCCCTAGTGTATCGCCCCAGTTGAGAAGTGACAAGAGTAGATTGTTGCATCTATTGTGCATATAACACTTTCACCTCCAAGTTTGTACGAACCCTGGGTTGATAAAGTAAACCTGGTCTCTCTAGGAGTTGCAGCATCCTTGCTGCAATGTTGGGGCTCATCACTTTTTGGCGTCGTTGTCAAGGAGGTGTCTAAGTAGATGTGATTTATGCTTTCCTTCCATTTTACATTTAGTAAGTAGATGCAATTCATGCTTTCCTTTTCCTTTGCGTTCAATAGATAGTTGCAATTTCTGCTTTCTTTCCATTTTGAAAGTAGTTCCATTCAACAAATAATTTCAATTTCAGCTTTCTTTCCATTCTACAAGTAGTTCTGAAAAAAATCCTAAAAGAAAAAAAGAAGAAAAAAACAAATTTCTTTCATGCCTCTTAGGAGAAGAGATAACTTGGGAAATTTTTTCTCAAATACCCCCACACCATCAAATATCCAACCTTCCCTCTTCTTCGGTGGTTGTAAGCTAGAGGACCCATTAGGCAAACAACCAGAGATATTTGAAGAGCCTATTGGGGAAGAAGAAGAAGAAACCATTCCACCAACTTACACCATGGCTGAAAATAGAAATGGGATTGAAAACAAAAATGGAGTTGAAAATAGAACTAAGGGTGCTTTTCCCATTAGAGAAACTAATGGAGATGCTAGGATGAAAAACATTAGCCCCTCTGCCCTTCCTCACTTCCATGGCTTAACCTCAGAGGGCCTTGATACCTTTTTGTTTGAGTTTGTTTTCATTTGCGGAACTTATAATTATACCTCTGACAACCAGAAGTTGAAGTTGTTCCCATCCACCCTTAAGGATGTAGTCTTGCACTGGTTCATGGGTTTACCTAGGGACAACATCACTACCTGGGCTCAAATGAAACGAGCTTTCAACAACAAGTACAAGTACTATTGTAGGTCTTAAGACTCCAAAGAGGAAATCTTTAGAATGACCTTAGGACATGATGAATCTTTGGAAGATTATGAGGAAAGATTCCAACTTAGCTACAAAATGGCCAGATGCACCCTCAATCCTGAATCACTCAAGCTAGTCCTTCTTAGAGGATCCAGGGAAGATATTCTAGAAACCTAAACATGCTATCAGGAGGGGACTTCTACATGTTACCTTATGATGATATCAAGACAGTTTTCAAAAAAATTTCTAGGGCAAATAGAAAGAAGGGTAGGGCTAGTTAAGCTTTGGCCAATTCATCCTCCTCCAACACATCCATCAAAAGTGAAATTGGGAACATGTTGGAAGACTTTAAGAGTGAAATGTTGCATAACCTTGCTCTGCAAATGGACACCATGTAGATCAAGAGGAAGAAAGAGGAAGAAGAAAGAGACTTAACTATATTTTTCCCTAGATGCACCAAGAGGCACCTTAGAAATGAATGTCCATTGAGTCTTATAGAGATCTTCTTAGTCTATGAGGAGAACCACTCCACAAACAAGTGCCCTTCTCTGCCTAAATTGAAAGTTATGTATCAAGGAACTGAAGGTGTGACTGAACAACTCTGCTATATCAATCAAAGGAGACCTCAAGGACCTCGACTATATTAGAAAGGCATGTAAGGGGTGTCATATGCATATTACAACCCTAACCAGAATGCATCCATTCCCCCTTGGTGTCCTCCTGCTCATCCTTCATGGTACACACTTCTCCTTGGTCTTTTGCACCTCATTACCATTCGCAACCTTTCAATCAATCATTTCAGCCATATGTTCCCCCACAACCTCAGTGGAATACACCATCACAGGGTTGGATGCCACCATATGACCAATCTCCAGGCATATAGCCTCCACCTCCATCTCAACCACAGCTCCTTCACCCTCCTCCACCTAAGAGACCTCAAATTCTTACTCAACCAAATCCGAACCCAAGCAACAAGCAGGCACAACAGATCTATAGTGGAGAGACATCTTACCCTACCTATGCTGTGGAAATTCAAGAAATCAACCTCGAGTCTAGAAGAGTGCTTCCAGATAATCAACCTCCATCTCTATCTGAGGAGCTCGAAGAGGAAAAGGAAGAGAGTGTTCCTCAATCCAATCCACCTCCTTTCCCTGAGAGATTAATCCATCCTAGCTGGCACACCCCAGAAGAGATTGAAATTCTAAGTGAATTGAAAAACTTGTGTTGAAATCCCACTCCTCCAAGCTATCAAGGATGTCCCCATCTATAACAAGTTAATCAAATATAAATGCTTCAAACATCATGGGAGGAGAAGGAAAAACACCCCTACTATTAATGTCATTGGACATCTATCTGACCTAATGTTGGGGTGAGTGATTTGTCGAAAGTATCTTGACCCTGGAAGTCAAGTGGTATATGTTCACATTGATAGTATCATTGTCCCCATACGTTGATCGATCTTGGAGTTGCCATCAATTTGATGACTAAGGAGAACAATGTAAACCTTGAAATGAGAACTATAAACTCAAAACAGGAACTCTTGCCAAAAAACCCCAAAACAACATGAAAAATAGTGCTAAAAATGAAAAGTGTTGATGCTGGAATAACACTTTTTTTTTCTAGGGTAAGTTTTCAACATGTTTTAAAAATGGCAATGAAAACCAATTTTTTGTGCAAAAATTGTTCAAAAAACACCCTCAAAACAAAAGTGTTGATGTTCGAATAACACTTTTTTTTCAATGGTAAATTTTGTGCAAAAATCACCTTGAAAACAAAAAGTGTTGACGCTGGAATAACACCTTTTTTTTCAAGAGAAAATTTTGAACATTTCAAAATAATGGCATAAAAGATTTTATCATGACTCCAAAAAACATCAAAATTTCAAAAGAATAATTAAAACATCAGGTCAGAAAAGGTACATAATTGTGTGCACTGATTATTTGAAAAAGTGGGTTCAAACCAAGGCTGTCAAGGTAGCAACATAAGAGAAAGTGGTTGAGTTCTTAAGGGAGAATGTGTTTTACAAGTTTAGGTACCCTAAAGAGCTAGTCACTAATCAGGGCGCTCAATTCACATCACACCTGATCGAAAATTTGTTGAGTTGGCATAAAATCAAGCACAAGAAGTCAACTGCTAATCATCCTCAAGCTAATGGAAAAGTAGAGGTTACCAACAAAACATTGGAAGGCATTCTCACAAATTTTGTGAGAAGCAACAGAAAATTTTGGGCTGACAGACTAGTGGAGGCCACTTGGGCCTATAATACAACCTGGAAGACTATGAGTGGCTTCACCCCTTATGATTTGGTATATGGGAAGAAGGCTCTGCTCTCCATTGAGTTTGAGTAAAACTCTTTGAGAATGGAAACACAGTTGGATTTGGATGTTACAAAGTCACAACAAGATAGACTACTCTAGCTCAATGGTTTAGATGAATTCAAGATGTAGGCTTTCCTACACACAGAAGTGACTCAAGTACAAAGAAAGGTTTGGCATGACAAAAACATCAAAGACAAAGTTTTTCAAGAAGGTGATTGGGCTCTGCTATATGACTCCGGGTTCAAGGACTTCAAAGGAAAATTGATGGCTAGGTGGCTGGGACCATATCTAATAGAGAATTGCCATGACAATGGAGCTACACAAATAAGGACCATTGATGAAGAAGGTATCCCCTTGTTGGTCAATGGATACAAATTGAAAGCCTATAAAATATGTTTGTCAAGGGAAGAGTTCATTAGTACCATCAGTAAGGAAGTGAGTGTGCTTGGAAGTGTCTCAGCTTCCATCTCACCAAATTATTGAAGACTTTTTTATGTTTGAAAAAAATGAAAAAAAAAAGAAAAGAGAAAAACAATAAGGGACCTAGGTGAAAACCTCTATGAGGCACCAAAGGCCAACTTTTGGGTTGAAAACCTCCTTGAGGCAGCCCAAGAGTGAAAAAAAAAGGAAAATAAAAAGATCCCTAGGTGAAAACCTCCCTTGAGGTGCCTAGGACAGGAAGACAGGTTGAAAAAATCCTTTGAGGTGATCTATGTGTCTTTCAAAAAAGAGAGAGAAAACAAAATGGCATGGCAAGGACCTCAAACCTTCCCAGTAATAAAATTATGTGATTTTTGCATGTTCTTAAAGAAAACAGTGGACTCAGAGTTCAGAGGATAGCAAGCCAAGCATCACCCCATTCTTCCTCCATTCACTTCATATCTCCCATTTCTACCATGTTTCCATCATCTATCCTCACTTACAGGCATCAAAAACTAGCTTTTCTACAGTTTTCTGACTTCTATAGGATTTCATGTAGTTAATATAGGAGTTTCCTGTAGTACTACAGGATATCCTAAAACTCTGCAGGAATGAAATTCCAATTGGGAAGTGATGATGCAGACCTATTCTAGGTTGAAAGAGGGGACCATACACCTCACCACCTCTCACCCAACACCAACTCATGACTATACCACCCTCTATGTCCATAAAAAAACCACTCAAAAATAAAATTACAAAATTACAAAAAAAAAAGAGAGTCCATGGGCCATGCCATCGTTGGCCTCACTCACCTACCACTCCATCTCCTCCATTTCCATCCTTCCACTCCTACATAACCACTCATTCCTCCTCCAAGTGAAAAAAAGGCAAGAAAAAATGAAGAAAAAAATAGCTACGATTTCTTGTAGTAACTACAGGAAACCCTGTAGTAGCTTGTGCTCTCATAGCAGCAACTCTCCATGCTTTTCCTTCACCAACAACGCAAGAAAATAGACCCAAACCCCTGCAAAGACTATGAATCCCATCCATAGCTCAGTAGCAACAGCAGTAGCAACACAAAGCACCTGTACACAACAACAAATAGTACAACCACATCAACAGGAAGAAATATACAAAAAAATGACCAAGGAAAAGCACTTACTTGAACAAAAAGAAGCACAGTAGAATCATCCTCCAACATGCAGCAACCAAGCGAAGGATGGCATGGGAATGGCACCTCATCTAAATTCTTCACCAAGTATGATATAGTAAAAGTTTAGGAATATGAAAAATTTGATTTTATAAGCTGGAGGTGGCCAGTTAACTTCACCACCCTCGGCTCAAAAAAAAAAAATTGAACTCCTAGTTAGCCTCACACGTGGTGACATCACATCAAGAAGAATGAGTTGAAAATGTGGTTGAGTTAATTTGTGTGAGAGTGGGTGATGATTATGAGGAGAGGTTGCATGATAACTAACGGTGGGCCAATGGTCCCAAAGAGGAAATCACGTACACTGCTAGCCAATATAGGGCTCCAAGGAATCGACCACAAAAATCACATATTCCAAACTCTCATGCACCATTTTCTCATTTCAAGATCAGAGAGGACCAGGACCACCTTGGAGAACCATTGAGGAGGAAAACCTGTTTCAACCACCCCACAGGAAACAACAACTATAGGAAATGCAGGGAGCTACAGGAAACAATGAAAATTCATAGAGAATGCTAAAAGGAGGTGCATAAGGTCTAGTTGCTTAGGAATTCTCCTCTTCCAAAAAATCACAGTGAAAGGTAGGTGGCACATGTCTCCTATGATTTGAATTGATAGCTAGGAACATAAAAATTTGAGTTTTGAAGTGATTGCAGTGGGCATGGGAGTTTTAAAAGCATTGTGAACAATTTGAAAGTTGTGTGGAGATAAGGAGAAATTGCAGCCATCTACCACCCTCCTTCACCCTAAAAACTAAGGCTATCCTACCAAACTCAAACATGCAGCCAACCAGTAAAGAAACATGACAAGAGGGTTTAATAAAAGGGAACCCATAGAGACATCCAGGATACACCTCCATCTCCCTGTGATATAAATATTTAGAAGACATAACTGGTTTGGATTCTTTGAGTTTCTCAAATGTTATGACGATGATGTAGCTCAAGAATTTTCCATAGCACTTAACCCTCAAGCTAGAATTAGTGCTACTACTGTGGTAAGGGTACAACCAGTTTTAATCACTCCTGAACTAATTAGCAGAATTACTACACTTCCTCAAGGGATGCCATGGAGAAAGAAGGATAAGGTTGTAAGCACTTTTGCAAAGAAAGACCTCTTCTTAACGGATGAAGAGCCAATTGAGGAAAAAAATGGGATAAGAAGGGAAAGCCTTCCCTACCCTTGGAATGAGGTGAGCTATCATATTCTCAAATATATCTCTTGGGAAGGGAGGCTCAGTATAGTCTATGGATATCAATTTAGACTCCTATATGAGTTGAGATTTGGGGAAGGGATAGCCATTGACAGAAGACTTAGTATACCCTACTTCTTGTTGCAATCAATAATAGACATGAGCCTAGAAATCCAAGAGGGAAAAAATAAGCAATTGGCACACCATAAGCTATCTAAGAATCCCCATTCAATTGTCCACATTTAGAGAAATGGATAGAGAGGTTGTGATTTAATACAAGCCCTTGACTATGATAGGGAAAATAGCTCTAGTATTGAAGAGGAGGCAGAAGAAGAACCTGAAGAGGAGGCAGAAGAAGAAACTGAAGAGGAAGAAGAAGAACCTGGAGAGGGATAAAAAGAACCCAAAGAGGAAGAAGAGGAGAAAAATTAAGAGAAAGAACAAAAAGAAGAAGTAAGCCCTAAGGAACGCACCAAGGGAAGGGAGAAATCTCCAAGGTTGTCCCCTATACCAACTGAGAAGGAGGAAACTTCTGCCTTGACTTCCCTAAGCACACCTATTAAGTCAAAAGGCAAGAGACAAAGATAGACTCCCCTCTATTTCAAAACAAGGAGGAGCACTAGGATCAAATAAGGGAAACCACAAACACCCACCAGGACTCCAATGATTATTGTGGACTCACGAAAAGAGCAAGAAAATCTAGTTTCCCTAGAAATAAAAGGTGAAGAGGAAACATAAAAACAAGCTTCCCCAAAGTCTCCCATCACCTATGTTAGAAGGCATGTCACTAGGTCGAAATCAACAAAGCAAGACAAGGCACCTTTGAGTCCACTTCAGAAAGGAAAAATCCTTCTACAAGAAACTCACATAGTCCTACAAGAAACTTTTTCAGCACTATAGGAAACACAAAAAAAAGTAGGAACTATAGCAAGGACAGAGGGAAGGAAAGCAACAACACAAGTGCGGGAGAGGGAAGCTTCTCCAAAGACATTTGTTTGCTTAATGGGTCCTAACCGAGGTTCAGAGTTAGTAGTGTCAAACAAAACCCTAGAATACTAGCCCTTTCAGCATCAATCCGCATAGCACGCACTGAAGTCTCACCCGAATCAGTATGGGGGGATGCTGGAACCAAGTTTCTGCATCTAAAGATCAATGTCAAGTCCTTTTATGCCCTAGATCTACCTCCATACAAATCTATAAGCCCTTAGGGCTTGGTACTAGATTTCCCTTCAAATGACCTCTAGACCTTTGTGAAGGTCTACGGCTGGCTTTTGCGGACCCTGAACAGATGAATTAGCTACTTACACACACCTTAGATTACTCTTAGATCAGTATGTGCTTAGATCTACCCAAGTGTTCAATAAACCTAACAGAAAGTGTTATGATATTCACGTAATCACTTAACATTAACTGCGTTCAATTAATAAGACGGATCCAATAAATTCGTGCATCAATACATCATTATTTCATAAAGGCATTATTCATTACAACATATACCACAATCATAAATAACAGAAGTACAGAGATAAAACAAAGGAATTTCTACAACAACCTTTTTTATTGATCTTCAGTATAAGTTTACAGACTCAAAACTTCCCTATGCACTCAGCTACAGGGGCCCGCATATTCAACTATGGACACTACTCTAGGCCTCTGCACACTGAGCTGTAGAGTCTTTTCCCCTTCTAAGACTTACTTCCCTGTGCTACTCTCTAGACTCCATTCATTGTACCCATAGACAAAGACATAGATCTACCTTAGACTCTCTAAGACACAACTATTTATACAATCCCATGGTTAGTGGACCATGGATCGATCTTCCAAAACCGACTCAAGTTTACATAAACAAGGGTAAAAACCATTTTTGACTCTTAATTAACTACGTGCTCTACGTCCATAATTCGTGGAGACTTTACATCTTTTTTCATCAAAACTTGGGCTTTTGCCCCAAAATTGACTCAAGGGACCCCATCCCAACAGGCCCCCAACACAAAGGTCATGACTCACCCTCAAGTTAATCAGATGGCATGGTGATCCTGCTGCGAAGATACCCCAGCTCCACCTACACAAGTGCTACTTCAGTCGCGCTCGGTGTAGCTGCTTGCTTCACTTGTTCGACCAGCTGCTCTGTAGTTGACCCTTCATCGAGTAGCTTGATCTTTTGCTATGTGAACTGCAAGTTCGTCCATTTATGATGATTTGATAATAGATCTCCAAAAATTTTAGCCTTAAATGCCACCCACCCACTCCTCTTAATTGTCTTCGGGCTATCAAATCATGAACAGTGACTCTAACGGTCACTTTTTGGTTGTGCTGCGTGGTATCTCCCTCCATAGTGCAACTCCCTTCGCATTGCTTCTGGACTGTGACATCACCCTTTTTCGCGCAGCCCCCCTTCACATAGTTCCCAAAACCAAGAAGTGTAGTTTATAGTGTTGCATTCCCTTGCAACTTCCTGGAGCTCTAAGACTATCCGGTCATCATATAGTCATTGAACCGGATCTCCTACATACGGATTCAATCAGCTTCCATTCACTTTTCCTAGAAAAGGTTCTTCATTCAACTTTGCAAGCTAAACCGCACCCCCATTTGTGATTTCTTTGATGACATATGGCCCCTACCAGTGAACTTGAAACTTTCCTGGAAATTTAGCGAACTTACTATCATATAATAATACGAAGACATTTACCTTAAATGTGCGCAGCTTGATGTGTCGATCATGCCATGGTTTTTCACGTTCCTTCTATGCTTACTGATGGAATCCAGGTGAGAAATTGTCTTCTTCTTGCTCCATCAGTTGCACGAGCCATTCTTGCAAGGTTTTGTGGGCTGCCATCCATGTGAAAGTTGCTATGCATAGACTAGGCATGATATATTCGATAGGCATCACAACTTCTATGCCATAGACCAATCAAAAAAGTGTCTGACCTATTAGCTTTTTGCAAGTAGTCCTGTACACACATAATACTACGGGCACGCACACATCCCAATCATTCCACTGCGCATTGCAAATCTTTGTCAATGCGTTCTCCAATATCTTATTGAAGGCCTCAACTATTCCATTAACTTGAGGATGATATGGTGTACCTTTGTAATGGTAAACCTGGAACTCTTCTTTCAGCGTGTTGATCGTTTCATTGAGGAAGTGCATACCACAATCACTCATCAACACTTTTTGGCAGCCAAACCTGGTTAACACGTACTCAAATAGGAATTTAGTTGTTATGGCTCTTGTATAATCCTTCACAAGTTATGCCTTCGTCCATCTGGTTAGGTATTCTGTCACGGTGATGATATAGCACGCACCTATTTTCTTTCCTAGAGGTTGAATGGTCCTACAAAGTTGATTGCCCATTTCTCAAATGGATGCAATGGCACCTGAGGGTTCAGAGGCAGCTCATCCCTTCACGATGGCATGCTCGTTCTCTGACATGCATCACACACCCTACAATATGCTTTGGTATCCTTATGTAATGTAGGCCACCATAAACCCATGCACAAAATCTTCTGCGTCGTTGCCTTTCCTGCTTAATGTCCTCCCACAGCTCCTCCATGAGCTTCAATGAGAATTGTATTTCATTCAAAATCTGGCACATACCATCAGAGTATCTTATTTGATCCCATCTTATACAAATTTCCTACAATTACCGAGAAATATGTCACGCACACTACCAAATACATCTTCTGTTGGCTGGTGTATCCTTTTGGAGTTATCCATATGGTCAAAAAATGGATAATATCTACAAAGTGGTTATCTGCTATGCGTACCACAAAGAGTTGTGCATCGAGCAACCCTTCCTCCAAATTAGTAGGCTCCTCCCCTGTTTCAATTCATGACAAATGGTCAGGTCCTGCATTCAACCTTCCTGGCTTCACAATTACCTCAAAGTCATATTCTTGAAATAACAACAACCATCTACATATTTCCCCACAAACACAAGCTTATTGACTAGATACTTAAAGGCAGAATGGTCTATGTACATCATGAAATGTCCACCCAAGAGATAGTGTCTGAATTTTTGGAGTGCATACACCATAGCGAATGCTTCACGCTCTGTTGTTGAGTAATTCTTCTCAGCCTTTGACTACTTTCTGCTTGCAAATTCTATAGGATGATCCATCTCTCCTTCACCATCTTGTGTTAGTACTACTCCCAATGCAGTCTAGGAGGCATAAATGTGCACATGGGATTCCTTCTTCCAATCTGGGAAGACCAAGATCGGTGCAATGCTCATTTTTTCTTTCAATGCATCCAGACTGCATTAACATTCTTCATCCCAACATAATGTAGCAACCTTCTTTAATAGCTTCTACATAGGCGTGGTAATCTAGGCATAAGCCTTGATGAAATTTCGATAATATCTAGTATGGCCCAACATTGCACGTAGCTATTTTACACCCCTTGGGGCCTCCAAATTTACTATTACCATGGTCTTGGCAAGGTCCACCATTAGTCCTTGTTTGCACACCACATGACCTAGCAAAATTCTAAAGGGGACACAGAGCAAGCACTTCTTCAGGTTCAGCACGATATGATACCTTCGACATGTATCCAAAATTAAGCGTAGACTGGCTACATGGCACATTACTAACCCAAACACTTTCCAGTCATCAAAATATACCTCCAAGAATTTGTGAATAAAATCCTTAAATGTCACGACAACTATGTGAGAGAATATCGTCGGCGCATTCGTGAGTCCAAACAGCATCACCGTATACTGGAAACAACCCCATTTCGTCACGAAGGTTGTTTGGCTCCTATCCTTTGGTGCAATCTTAATCTGATGGTATCGAGAGAACCCATTAGTGAATGAGTAGGCCTCCTATCCTCAAACATTATCCAATACATCATTAGTAAATGGTGTTGGAAAAGGATCATGGAAACATGCATCATTAAGCTTCCTAAGATCCACTCAAATCTGTATTTCTCCCTTCTGTTTCTTTTCTTGGACTACCATTAGGCTCACCCAATCAGATTCTTCCATTGGTTCAATAATGCTTGCCTCAAGCATCTTTTCCAATTCCAAGCGGACCTTTTCCTTATATTTGGGATTAATGTTATAGGCCTCTACTTAATGGGTTTCACATCCAGTTTAAAAGTTATTTTCATCACACCCAAATCGTCTATGATTCCCTTCAGGTCCGAAAATTTTGTAGGAAGCAAATCCTAATATTCACGAAGCAACTCAGTAAATTTATCTACCATGGCATCATCCCAGTAATCCTCGATATTCGTAAATTTTGGCTCCACTTCAGTACCAATGTTTACTTGCCGAGTCTTCAACGGCGTAGTGATATTAGGGTTTTCTATCTATGGACGTTCAACTGTGTGATGGCCTTCTGCCTCTGGAATATTGATATTCCTTGGATCCTCATCCTCCCCTTCAGCAGTCACATTATAGCATTCCAGCGCATGGCATAGCTAGGTGCTCTATTCTGGTTGAATCAGCTCCAAAGGGTCTTGTGGTATTCTGAAGATCTTTGCCTTAAACTCCTACAGAGCTTCATCAATGCTTTCAAACCCATCTTCAAAACTGAAGGTCATTACGAATCCTTCCCTTAATATATCCCACTCTGCAGTGCCATGGTAGAGCTTTGTTTCCAGGTACCAATTCATAGGGATTATATCCAGAGTGTGACAAAATAAATGCACCCATTCTGGCTGCGGCTCCATTCCATAAACTTTAGTCCATTTTGCTAAATGATCACATGGATCATTTTTCCCATCATATTTCTCAGTCAGCCGAACTTTTGGGCAACGAAATTGCAACCTCATCATTCTCCTATAATCACGCCATTCATCAAATTTGTCTTTGTACATACACCACCACCATGCGGGCATAGTGTGCAACACCAAATCCAGTGCTTGAAAGTAATGATCCTCAAGTACTTCTCTTTCAAAGGCATACAAAAAATTATCTACATCAGTTAAACTATCATAATAAGGTAAATTTCTTACCTTCGATGACACACAACGCAATGATTTAGTCATCATGTTGTAGGGCAACGTAGATACTTCATGCAAGCTATTCTGCCAATGCTCCAATTCTTCATCTGAGTCTGAGGTACAGGAGCTTTCATGGTCCCATGCAATCCATCCATCAACTGTCAGCTTAATCCAGTCTCGGTCTCACGATGTAATTTTATAGATCTGATCCAAATCGTCATCATTGTCCTCATAGTCATGAACCGGTTCAGTATAGAGCGGTCCTTCTACAAGGTCCAATGGTACTATAACGCGGAGTGATTTCCTTTCAAATGACATTGTCTACTTCTTCAAATTGATTACCCCATTCATATCAATAGCCTAATCAATTCCAAGGAGAGCAGGGTATGGATTGTTGTCATCAAAAATTTCTATCACTTCAAAATTAGTCAGCGTGCTCGTACCTTCTATATCTATGGTAACTCCTTGCAGACATCTCATAGAGATAATCTTTTGCCAGTTCGCCATCCTCAATTGAATCGGAGACCACTGCAACATAGGTCTCCCCATTCTCTCCCATATATGTTTAGGAAAAATGTTTGCATCAGCTCCCAGATCTAAAATAACCTAGTCCATCTCACAATCTCCTATTTGCACCATGAGCCTCATCTCGCGCCCTGTTCTTTTCTTATGGTTACCGATTTTTCAGACTACATGGTGTCCCTCAAGAGCATTCTCCTTACCAGCACACTTGTTTATCAATTCTTGTAGCACTTTCATAGCCTTTATATCATGCAGTAGTTTCATATGAGTCTCCAAGAAGGTGGTAAGCACAGAGGGGTCAACCTCTGTAGGCATGCCAGTTTCTAGAAATTTGTCCTAACTTCCTGAGGTAGAGGCCTCAGTGAAGCTTTCCTTAGCCTCCATAAACATTTCCTTCACGTGCTCCATATCAAACCCAATCTCTTTTTCTGGGGCCTTGTGGACCTATCCATCCTCTTCTAATTGTTTTCCTTTATTGTCACTAGTCATGATCCCGCTTCTCACTACGATATTCACATTTGGATCCTCTTTGTGGGGCTCAGCCCTCGTCATCTATAAGTTATGGGTAGGAAGTTGAGGCTACACCTTCTTCTCCTACATATTAGCTATCAACACAAGGAATTCTTCTATCATGTGGTCAAACTAAGTGTAGTATTGACATGACAGGCGTGTCTGACTCATACACTCCCATGCGTAGTGTTATGGTGTTCCGCAATTATAGAAAATGACCTATCCACGACCTCTACCGAGTTCCCCCCTCCTCGGCCTCATCCACGCCCCTAATATCCTCGGTGCGCTCCCACAACGCCCTGATCTGGAGGCTGTATTTCTGCTTGCATTCGATATGTATGCGTCCTCTCCATCATTAATTCATAGCTATAGTAGTGGCACTCATCATGGCCCACCTCTTTGCAGCAAATGACAATTATCTGTTACACGTTTTCCAGCCTCCTGATAAATAATGCACCATAGCGCATGACCCATACTTGGTCCTACTTGAGCTTCATGTCTCATGGGCATTGGTCCCCCACCCTGTGATATACATTCATTCATGCAGTCATTCGTGTGCTTCGGCTAATGACTCTACTTTCCTAGAACTTCCCCAACCCATAGGTTCGAGAGAGAAAGAATCAATAGGTTCAGTCAGGAGGATGAAATCTCACCGATTCGTGTTTGATGATGTTTCCAAGGTTGGATGCTAGATAGTTGAGTTACAAGGAAGAGATGAAAGTGAAAGGAAGGGGAGGGTGGCATGGTAGCGAAAGGAAAGGGCAGGGATGAGAACTCAAGCAATGGAAGCTATGAAACTACTAAAGCCAATAACCGCCTTCGGCTGCCTCAAGTGTAAGAGTCAGGGGTATGATAAGGGTCATTGCCGTGTCTTCATACACCTCTGGCCTGGCCTCCTTTTCTTTTTTCAAGCTCTGCAATTCAAAACCGAAGTTCTTGAATCCGAGTGAATTTGTTGGACTCCCAAAGATGCATCCTGAATAGGTGTTTCATGTAATCTCATTGCTATTTCCAGAGCTTCCAGCTGAGTTCCTATATTTTGCTACGATAAAGAAATCCTTAGGTGCGGCAGGAGTGAGGCTATAAACCACTTAATGGGCTAACTAACAATTAGATGCATATTAGCTTCATGGATCATGTACTTCAATTGATCTAACTCCCATGGCATTTCACTGGCCCTCATCATGATTTCCTTGAATCCAATTACTGATTGCAAGTCAGACTTAGGATTACCGCATTCTTTGTTCAAAGCAGTCTAAGTGTCTGCTAACGACGCCAACAAATTATCAGTGCAGTAGTCAATTTACCATGTCAGAGCGCGATCCTGTAGAGTGGTAACCAAATGCGCCTTCTTTATATTATCATCCATAATTTACTGCGTTTTCCACATAGCCTTCACAACAAACCAAAAAT
The DNA here is from genome assembly GCA_000404065.3 of Pinus taeda. NCBI lineage: Eukaryota > Viridiplantae > Streptophyta > Pinopsida > Pinales > Pinaceae > Pinus > Pinus taeda. The sequence continues at coordinate 177,315 of APFE030867808.1, forward strand.
GATCTGGATTCTCACTTCCTGAGCCCTTGAAAACTAGAAACTTCATTGTGTTCGACATGTTGAATGGCGGTAGTGGTGGTGGCAGTGTGGGCGAAGGTGTATGTTGTGGAGGTGAAGGTGGAGGTGGTGTGGATGGATGATGTATCCGCAGAAAACCCTGCATTATCAACTAGACAACGCTCCATGGCGAGGCCTATATCGCTCCTTCGTCGTCACTTGAAGGAGGTCTGATCAACAGGCTATATTCAGGACCTAATTTTTCTTGGTTTTGAAAGCTTCATCCACTTCATGTAGCTCCAAACATCAAGGAAATGGCATAACCCATTTTTCACACAAGATCATCTTAATCCAGGTGTTAAAAGATCTCAAATACTTACCTTGTAATCCCTTGAAGAAGCGTCACTCTACTTCGTTGTAACTGACTGAGGTGTCAACCAAAAACTCTGTGACAAATCCTCCTATAACCCAATCAAGCCAATGGTCAACAGCGCGCGCAATCTTATCTTCAGAAGCTTCCAACCCCTGCACTAGCTCCAGAGTCCACACTATCAGACCATCAAGCCTCCACCTTCCTTGATTGTTTGCCAATTTAGCTATCCACTCGTATAGTTCAATCAGGAAGGTGTAGAAGAAAATTTCGTGTATTTTTGTGTAAAAATATATGTCCAACCACTACTCTTTTGTTAGGCACAGATATTTGTTCTCTTGCGCCATGAATTCGTACATCTTCCTATCCAACCACTTCTCAATTTTTTTTTTTGTCGGATTCCCATGATGTGACATCACACATCTCTTTATGCATATCCCGATCCCAGCAATGCAACCATTTGTTGGCTTAATGGGTCCTAACCTAGGTTTAGAGTTACTTGCACCAAACAAAACCCTACACTATTGGCCCTTTCGGCATCATTCCACACAGCGCGGACTGAAGTCTCACCTGAAGCAGTATGGGGGGATGTTGGAACCAAGTTTCCACATCCATAGATTAGTGTGATGTCTTTTTATGCCCTAGATCTACCTCTGCATAGATCTGTAAGCTTTAGGGATTCGTACTGCAATTCCCTTTGAACGATCTCTAGACCTTCGCGAAGGCCTATGACTGGATTTTGTGGACCCTGAACAGATGAATTAGCTACTTATGCACACCTTATATTACTCTTAGATCAATATGTGCTCAAATCTACTAAAGTTTTCAATAGACCTAACAGAAAGTGTTATGATCTTGGCATAATCACTTAACATTGATTGTGTTCATTTAATAAGATGAATCCAATAAATTCTTGCATCAATACATCATTATTTCATAAATACATTATTCATTACAATATATATCGCAATCATAAATAACAGAAGTACAAACATAAAACACAGGAATTTCTACAACATCCTTCTTTATTGATCTTCAGTATAAGTTTATAGACTCAAAACTTCCCTATGCACTCAACTGTAGAGGTCCACGCACTCAACTGCAGACACTACTCTAGACCTCTATGCACTCATCTGTAAAGCCTTTCCCCCCTCTAAGACTTACTTCGCTGTGCTACTCTCTAGACTCCATTCGTCGTACCCATAGACAAATACATAGATCTGCCTTAGACTCTCTAAGACACACCTATTTATACAATCCCATGGTCCGCGTACAATGGGTAGATCTTCCAAAACTAACTCAAGTGTACATAAATGAGGGTAAAAACCCTTTTTGACTCTTAACTAACTACGTGCTCCGCGTCCACAATTCATGGAGACTTTACATATTTTTTCATCAAAACTTGGGCTTTTGCCCTAAAACTGACCCAGGGGACCCCATCCCAAAAACATCTAAGCAGAGTCCCAAGAGCTGTAGGAACCTAGCCTACAGCCCAATATAACCTCTTATTACAGATTCATTGAGGTAGGTAGAGTAATACCATAGAAATTTTCCATCCCTCTCTTCTTTGAGCTTGAGAAAGAGAGAGGAAGGACACATCACTCGATGCAAATTTCCAAGTCAAAGAATGTAGAAGATGTGGACCATATGGAAGAGAAGATACTAGAGATTGACAGAGAGTTGAGTAGGATAAAAGATAGGGAACGGATTATGAGATCTCAACGAGAGGCAAAAAACACTTGGCTAAGGAGGTAGTTATAGGAAAAAGATAGCCAATTGGACACCATGGCAACCCTCTCCATGGAGGCACTCTAGTGTAGGATGCCACCAAAATCATATGCTTGTACTTCAAAAAATCAATGGTTGCAATTTCATATAAAGACACTAGCACAACGGGGACTATGCCATTCCAAGACAATAGGCAGTTCATTGAGTTATGTGGCAAAAGAACCCTAGAGGATAAGGCCAAGATAGTGGGACCCCAATGCAAAGTTGGGAGAATTACAACTAATGGCCCTTGCATCATGGATGAGTCATGAGGAGGCTATGGCTAAGGAAGTGAAGAGGGTGTTGGAAAGACAAGAAAAAGAGGCCCTTTACATCATAGCAAAACACATCAATTATATGGTTGTCATTAGCACCTACAACATCATCGCCAATGATCCCTTGCTTGCACCAAGATACCTAACTACACAAGAGAAAGAAATCACATATTATGAGAACACCTTGAGATTTCTAGGGGATGAAAGCCATCAAGCATCACAAAAAAGATGGAGCACCCTACCATACAACCTTAGGATCAGGGAGTGTCGTTCCCGTGAAAGGATGAGAGATGCAGTAGAAAGGACCCCATTGTATAAGAATGCATTGTAGAGACTCAAAATCAATTACTATGTTTGAAACTCGGTATGCCTTTGCTATTGGGTATGATAGAAGGAGGAAGAGGAAAGAAAGCAGTGGGAGGAAATAGAGAAGCATGCAGGGTTTTATCCACAAGATGAAACTCCATCAGCAAAGGCATTGGATGTTAGAGAGGCCACAAGAGCTATGAAAGACATGGACATAGACTAAGTTGCTTAGACGATGAGAAACAAGTAGGGGGGTGATGATGAGGCGCATCAATAGGTAAATTATATGGGCCTTAATGCCACACTCCAACTTATTAAAATAAACTTTTATCACATTTCTTTACATATTTTATTATATTTTTCTTAATGAGAAGGGTAAATGTGAGATGTTATGTCATGTGGCCTAATGTCCATTAATTGAAGAATTTGGAGCAGTTTTTGGCTAATTTAAGTGAAGGAACTTGAAGTAGACAATCAAGAGGGATTTTAGGAGATTGGGTCTCCCTCTTTAACTCCTCAATCACTCGAATATTCCTCCACCATATCTCATTAGCTCGGAGTTACAAGCAGCCAAGCCCACCGAGTTCGTTGGCAGCCAAGTTAGTGATAATTGAAGATAAGTTAATATTGATTTTGGGAACCAAGCCTCCCTAATTTTAAGGTATTTTTTGTTAGCTTCAATTGTATAAATAAGAAGGCCTAAGGGCTCATTAGGATTTGGAATTTTTATTATAACCAAGAGGCAATTTCCAGCTTAAGATATTGTGATTGTTATTCTCATGTTAGTAATAACATATTGGTGATAATGGAAAGGGTTTCTTTGATCCAGCACTAAGTTGACTCAGAGGGTTGAGGCTCTTGGGTTATGGCCCAACCCTAGCAGCAGAGGTTCCTCTTCTTTTTGTACATGTATCCTTAGATTAGAATCATAGCTTAGCTGCTGAAATTATTTATGTTTTGTTTAATTTGCAAGTCTTTGAATGATTGGTTAATTTTGTTGATCCTTGGGTAGTTTGCACCTTCCACATACCTTATTCCACCATCATCCACCTTGACAACACTTCCTTTAACCTTCCCTACCTTCCTACAACTTTCAACTACGTTTCCTGTAGTAAACCAGGACATCCTATAGTAGCTAGAAGAAATCATGTAGCAACTACAGGAAACCATGTAAAAGCATGTTTTAGATTTTTTTGCATAGAAATAATGATCAGAAGCTAGGGTAGGCCTTCCAATTGACCTCCATACCCCTCAATGCCATTTTTTACCAGTTTTCCCATACCTTTCTCCCCTGCAAAAGATCATCTTGATTATTTTAACATTTATATTTCTAAATCGAAAAGCCAAAAGACTTCTTTCTGTAATATTTAGCTAATGCATGCATACATCAGCCTTAACAATATTAGGATCATTTTCATGACTACTTAGTCTAGATAACTAGATGATAAAATGCAAGGTTAAATTAGGTCTCTTTTACAAGTAATTCCTAGCTAGGTGATTTCATGTCATTTCCATAGCACTTTCTATTCAAAACTTTCATTTCCTTAACATAGGCAAGCTTTTACTTTCTATATGAAAGATGGTTTTACATTCATTGACAGTATTCAACCTCCTTCTAGTCAATAGAAGACTTGTTTGAAAAACCCTAATGGTCTATCGCCCCATTTGAGAAGTGACAAGAATATATTGGTGCATATGTTGTGCATATAGCACTGTAACCTCCAAGTTTGTACGAACCCCAAGTTGATAAAGTAAGGTTGGTCACCCTAGGAGTTGCAACATCCTTACTGCAATACTAGGGCTCATCAAAACAATCTTCTTTGCTTCAATTTTTATCCTCCTTGGATTCTCCTCTTTTTCACTCCTTCTAGGTCTTGTTCTCCTTCTTACATCGAACTTGATGTGATTTGAATTAATGATTCTCCAAATGAAGTTAGGCTCTCTTATATATAGTCTTTCTGGTAGGTCGAATAGTCCCTTTATAAGGCCGACTTGTCACCTTGTAGGTTGACTTGTTCTTTCTTGAAGGCTGACTTGTTGCTTCTTGTTTGACAAGGTATTGGAGGGTCATTGACCCTAATTTTGACTCAAATAAATTTTCCTTACAATATGTAACATGCTAAAAAATGGTATTTCATACATGACAATGACTCTTATGACTTGTAGACTCAATGACAAGCCCTATGAGCACTCAATGGGTGCTCAACCAATAAATTAAATGACCTTGAGCATGAAACTCGTGCCTTAGGAATAACAATAATAATTTTTTTCTCTTTACATCAAATAAATAAAATCATGATTACATAAGTCATTATGAAGACTGAACCTAGTTACATATTTAAACACTCCCACTTAACTAGGGAGGTATTCATAATCCATACAAGGTACTTGGACATTCTCAAACTAAAGAATTCTCATAAGAAGACTCAGATCGGTAAGTCGTCTCATAAGCTACTTACTTAGATTGTGTCAGAGCATCTCATCATACCAACTAGAATTGTCACATAGAAAGGCCTTAACTAATAGCTCTATCTCTCCATAAGATCATAGCACAATGCTGGCGACACCAATGACTGATAGACACCATCATCATTGTCTCTCAAGGCACATACCTCACCTGGGTGTTCACAGGGTATGTCCTTTTAGGAAAATTTCTATCTTTGAATAAAACATCCTCAAGGAATTTCCTCTTCGAATACTCTTACTATTGGATGCCCTACCACATCCTCAAAGAGTTTCAGAATCAAGTCATATTTTTTTTATAATTAATTTAGATTTAATATAACTTAAAAAAATCTATTTTTTTAAAATTTAATTATCACTAAAGTTATGAGATTTTCAAGCAATTCAAATTTAATATTTATAGCAACTCTTACCAATTTAAATTACAAATTTCTCTCTCTAAAGATGAGGATCAAGAAATGTAAAATAAGTTTTGTGAAGTTACTTGTAGTTGGGGATTTTCTCTATCAGAAGTTCTCCCTTAACGAGGCAAGTGAATTTTTTTCTAGTAATAAAGATATAACATTTTGGTGTTATTTTGGTTCTTTATTTTCTATTGTACTTGTTTAAATTTAGCTCTTTTTTAATAATAAATATGACTTTAAATAATAGAAAAATCATACTATATTAGTTTTAAACTTTTGAAAAATAATATATTTGACTATTTCTTAATGAACAACTCAATAAATATTATTTTTCCCACATACTTATCATGAAATAGTCACTAAAATTCATGTTTTCACATTTCTCCTAGCAAATACTACATCATGTTCACAATGATAAAGACATCTCTACTTTAAATAATTTACTTATAAATATGTAAAACTTGATATTTATTTTACATAATCTAAACAGGAAAGAAAAATGCATCACCAAGTCTATTAAAAATTCAAACAAATGTCTCTTAATCTCCATCACATTATTTATCTTTTAATTCTTAGCCATAAAATATTTATTAATTCAACTTTTATTTATAATTACCATTGAAAGGAAAATTCAAAATTGTTGCATTATCCCTAAAGAAAACATTTAAACCCCTCATTCATCCATGTAAACCCATTTGTTTATGTAACACCTCCTCCCACATTTACCCACTTTCACCAGCTTTCCCGGGGTAAACATGAGTTAAGGGTCACTATGATATGACTCAACCTCCTATGTGACCTTTGAGGAAATGGAGTTGACAACTGAAGACCTTACTAACTTTCGTCAGGTGCCACGAGACCTCCAGGAGTAACCCAACCCCTCCAGGTGTTCAACTCCCAAGACAACTCACTTTTTCCCTGACTTTGAGACCAAATCCCTCCCTTGCCAAGGCCTCCATGTGACTATGGGTTCGCAGTCACTCCCATAGGCCTACATCAGTGCGATTATAGCCTTTTTGTGCCAATGTTGTGCTAGCGACTGCAAAAATTAAGGATACTTTCCAGGGCTATGGCTAAGCCTCTACCAAAAATCCATGAAACTTCCAGAACTCATAAAAGACATGAATACAATGCTTACAAACCAAAACTAGAATCAGGACTTGACTTGAACATCCTTTACCGAGACTGATATTTTGTCAAACATGTTGACATCTAATCATTTGGATTTGGCGAATATATGTAAAATAGTGTAAATAATAAATAAGGAGAATAGGAATATGAAGAGACATTGGGAGGTGAATCCCAAGAGTCTCTCCATCCATGTATATATCCATGAGCGATCTTAATGCAAAATACAATTCTCATTGTGGAGCTACCTCCTAGCCTGACATGGTATCATAGCACATGTACCAGCCTCTATTTTTGGTTCTCTCCCTACCCTTGTAACTCCCTATCTGCCTCTATCCTGCATATATTCTGTAGACTGACACCTATGTTCTACCATTCAAATATCTTCTCTTACCCCTCTCGTATTTCTGCGGTATTGTGTTAGTCTCGCAACATAATGCGAAGATTCATCTTTGACCTGACGTGGTGTGGTTGGTACAATGAAGACCAAGAGGTGAGATGGTGCGTTGAAACCAGAGCAGTGAGTTGGTGCATCTCGAGGGAGCGTTGTGACTACGACCTTGGCAACACTATGACTGTGGCACAAATGGTATGTGTTGTGTTATATTTCATTGATAAAATTGGTACTGATATGATGTGAACCCAATTATCATGATTGTGTTAAGTTTTTTTCTGTCATCACCAAACAATGGTTAAACATCAGGCTTGGTTCAAATCCTGGTGTGTGCTCATGGCTTCATGTATTTTCTACGGTGTTGGCGTAGCTCTCTTGTGTTGCCTATTATCTATGGTGTTGGTGTAGCTTTCTGGTGTTTCCTATTTTCTGTGGTATTGTCTCCACTATTGATAGTCCCACCTTTGATATATAACTCCTCTACATAATTAATACCCTCAAAACTAGTGGTATCACTGCTCCTCACACCAGTTATACACTATAATATTATGTTCAAGCATTGGTCATTGTCCACGATGTCCGTCTCACCTCAAATACCAATTCACATCTCCCACTGTGCAATGGTTTCCTCCATACAACACTCCCTACGACCCTCCATACCACGTTGCGACATTGACTCTGGTTGCTATGTCTATAGGAATTTACAGGGTAATTTACTTAGATAGAACACCAAAGGACATCACTCACAAATAGATCACAGATCAGTAAAACAATATTATTAATGTGGTTAAAACCCTCAAAGAGGGAAACATTTCATGGCCTGAGCCAACAAGACCACTTCAGGAAGTTTTTTAATGTAAAAGAAATAAAATTTACGTAAGCTTCTCTCATGAACGGTCACTTAACAAATGACCCTCCATGCTCTTTAAATAGAGATCATGGACCAACCGAGTGTTAAGCCACGGATCAAGTGTCAATAATACCAAGGAGAGAATGAATCATTGGATCACTTCATGTCTAGAACATATCGTGACCATCAGATTGTATGTTACAAAAAGTACATACAAAAGAAACACACTTTACCTAATTATACACTAGACCAAGTTGTACTTAATTATTTCCTATGTGTGGGAATATCCTAACACCCCCCCTTAAGGACAAATTGGCATAGGATTGAAAGATATACAAAGATGACACAATAGGAGAAGGAAGGAGGCATTAGAGTCTATCCCCCCTTAGTGACAAATTTCTGAACTCCAACCATGAATCGAAGTTTAGTAAACTTCGCCTCTGCGAGAGCATTTGTAAAGATGTCTTCAACTTGATCATCGGTTGAATAATATTGCACTTCAATAACATGGTCATGAATGAGCTTTCTAATGAATTGCATGTGTAGCTCAATGTGTTTTCTGCATTGGTGTTGGACTGGATCTTTGCATAGTGTAATGGCACTATGAGTATCACACCAAAGTGTAGTCGGATGATGTTGTTGAAAACCAAACACTGACAGGATCTAACAAAGCCACAAGGCTTCCTTACTAGATTCAACGGCACCATGATACTCTGCTTGTGCTAAAGAAAGAGGAATAGAACTTTGTTTCTTGCAAGCCAATGTAATAGGTCCAAAGTGAAGAGTAAAGACATAACCTGCAGTATACTTCTGATCATCAAGGTCACCAGCCCAATCAGAATTAGTTAAACCAACCAATAGAGGAGATGCTTCTGCATTGTAATGAGTCCCAAACCGAATTGTACCTCGAACATAATGAAGTATTCTTTTAGCTTCTTTCCAATGAATTTCATGTGGGTTTTTCATAAACGAACCAATAAGGCCAACAACAAAGGAAAGGCTAGGACGGGTGTGGGTATGATACAAAAGTGTTCCAACAAGCTGACGGTATAAGGTAGCATCAATTTTATGGGAAGTAAAAGTAATTGAAATTTTGGCTTCAAACTAAAAGGGAGAATGGGTTGGCTTACAGTCTTCCATGTGAAAGTGGTGTAGAAGATCACATGCATACTTGGACTGCGAAAGGGGAAGATCATATGCATACTTGCACTGGGAAAGGGAAATATCTTCTTTCAATTGCAAGACTTGAAGACCAATAAAATAATGCAAGTGTCCTAATTTTTTCATTTCAAACTGCTTTTTAAGGCTAGACTTCACATGGTTTATAAGTTGGGATCACTACCAGTAAGGATAATATCATCAACATAAAGAAAAAGAATGATAAGAGACTTACCCACTTTCTTGGTATAGACAATATTGTTAGAATGACACCTAGAAAATCCAATATCTAAAATAAAGTTATCCATTTTGGCATACCAAGCCCAAGGGGCTTGCTTGAGACCATAAAGTGATTTCTTAAGCTGACATACAAGGCTGGATTCTATTTGTATAAATCGAGGAAGTTGTTCCATATAGATTTCTTCATGTAAGTCCCCATGCAAGAAGGCATATTTAACATACATCTGATGGACTTCACATTTGAAAGAGGTAGTAAGGGAAAGAATAAGGCAAATAGAGTTCATTTTGACAATAGGGGAGAAGGTTTCAGTATAGTCAATGCCTACAACTTGTGAAAAACCCTTAGCAGCAAGACAAGCTTTATGTTTATCAAATTTTCCATCTGGTCCAAACTTGGTTTTGTAAACCCATTTTCAGCTAACAAGTTTTCATCCCTTTGGAAGAGGAGCAAGATCCCTTGTATCATTTTCCAATAATGAATGATATTCTTCATTCATAGTTGTGTCCCAATGTGGATGGTTTGAAGCTTCTACAAAGGTGTCAGGATCATAATTCATTGAAGCTTGAGCAAGTAAAGAAGAGGCTCTATCGAATTGGGAATGTGTACTACGTTGATCTGTAGGATCACCTCCAAGAGCACCTATTGCATCCCAGGTAGAATGGAAAGAGAGAGGTGGCACATCCACCGAATTATGCTCGTAGGCCGATATATTTTCAGCAAAATTTACATCTCTTCTAATGATAACATTTTTGGATTTAGGTTAAAGAAGTCTATATCCTTTGACATCTTCAGAATATCCAACAAAAATACATTTTTCACTCTTAAGTTATAAGGCTTTATGTTTCTCATATGGAATATGGGTCCATGCTTCACTTCCAAAAACACAAAAGTGGCTTACATCTGGTTTAATTGAGCTCCATGCTTCTTTTGGAGTGACATTCTTTAAAACCTTAGTAGGAGTGTGATTTACTATGTAATTTTCACAGTTAATTTCTTCTGCCAAAAAATTAATACTAAGTCCTTTAGATTGAATCATAGAATTAGCCATTTCCTTTAAGGTGTGATTCTTCCTTTTAGCTAGACCATTTTGATGTGGAGTATATGGAACAGTATGTTGCAATTGAATTCCATGCTCAATGAAAAGTTGATGAATTTGTTGTTAACATATTCTCTGCCATTATCAGATCTTAGCTTAAGAATTTGATGTCCATATTGTTTCTCAACAAAGGCCCTAAAGGCCAAGAACGTATTAAAGACTTCACTATTGAGTTTTAAGAAGTATACCCAAGTGCATATGGATAAATCATCAATGAAAGTTAAGAAATACTTGTAGCCAAAGAATGAAACAACTGGAAGTGGACCACAGAAATCACTGTGCACAAACTTTAAAGGGGATGAGGCATGCCAAGAAGCACGTTTTTCAAAACTATCCCAATGATGTTTTCCAAGTACACATCCAGAACAAACACCATCTCTGCAAGATACCATAGGAAGACATATCACCATATTTTCTTTACATAGATTTTGAAGGGAGCGATAGTTTAAGCGACCAATCACTCATGCCAAATTTTTCTCACTTCATCATTATGAGCAACAAATATTGACGGAAGAGTTGATGACCCAAATTTGTTAAACTTATACGACTTGTAGAATCATCAGCAATGCCAGTAGCTAAAATATTTCTAGGATCTCTTAGGTCCTTAATTACAACATCATGAGGACCTGAAAATTCAATGATTTTACCTTCACCTGAATGAGTTATCTGATATACAGATAGAAGCTTGCAGGATAAGGTAGGAACACATAATACATCATTAAATTGACCGTTGTCTAGATGAATAGTTCTAAATCCTACAACACTAAAATATCTATCATCACCAACATATATATTTTTGGTGTTACAATCATTTAAGGAAGAAAACATCGCTTTGTTTTTGGCCATGTGATAAGAAGCTCCAGAATAAATGAGCCACTCATCAGAATGAGAAGAAGAAGATACATTTAATGCATAACAAGAATGAGATGCTTGACAACCACATGCAGAAAGTATTATTCCTGAAGATGAAGTTGAAGTTGAAGAGTTCTCCAAATGGATGTTATGCTTCTTCATTTTTTCTTCCAAGGCTTCCATTTTCTTAAAGCATTTAGATTCCAAGTGGCCATCATGATTACAAAAGTTGCAATGTCTATCAATTTTCTTCCCTTTATTTTTAGTTTCCTTATCATTTTGTTGAATTGACCTTTCATTTTGAGACTAAAATGGCTTAGGACCATTGTTTAGTTTATCACCATTCTTTTTGGGATGTTGCTTCTTAAGATTCTTTGAATTTGGTTGTTGTTGGGCTGCTAAGGCTTTCTTAGAAGAGTTTCCAGTATTAAGAAGACCAAGATGTAAGATTTTTTCTTGCTCTTTTATTAAATAATCACAAAAGGCATCAAAAGAGAGGGTCTTGTAGTCATGTCCTTGAGAAATAAAGGCTTTTCTAGTAGAATGGAAGGTGGAAACAAACACAGAGTAAGCTGATCCCAACTTAGTAAGAATGGAATAGATAAGGCTACCATCTTCTTTCTTAACCTTAAAACCTTCCAAAAGAAGTCTAAGGGTCTTGAACTTGTACAAAAAATCTTCAATGGAAGAAAAATTATTGGGGTCCAATATAAGCAACTCATTTTCAAGTTGATGGGCTCTAATTTCATTTTTAATTCCAAAAACTTTATTGAGTTGTTTCATTGCTTCATCGACGGTATCAATTTTTGTGATATGAAATCTAAGGCCTCGAGAAATAGACATCCCTATTAACCCACATGCTTGGTCTTTCTTATTTTCTCATTTGGCATTCTTAACTTCATATTTAGGTTTAGAATTTTGGCCCGAGGCTATTCTATGAAGACCTTTACTTCTAAGTAAATCCACAATGTAGGATAGCCATTGGAAGTAGTTGGTGTTGTCAAGAATAACTAGGCATGGACTTTCCATTTTAAAGAAACTGGATCTATAGATGTTGAAACTAAGTGTTCCAATGGAAATATTTCAAAAAATGAGACTGATTAAAAAAACATCTTCTGGATGAAGAAGTTCTGGTTTTTTGAAGAAACATTGTCGAAGACGTTGACGAACTACATGAATGTTGGGAAGTGGATGATAATGTTATATTTAAAAAAAAAATCCCCCATTTTTCAAACTTAATCTAATTATCTCACTTTTAAAAAAATATTACTTTATGTGACCCACTTTTATAAATAAGTGAAAGTCACTTTTACAATGGTACTTTATGAACTACCCACTAAATTGTCACTTAAATAAATAAAAAGGTGACTTTAGAATTATAAGTGACTCACTTTTTATAATGGGTGAGAACACTTTTACATAAAGTAACTTTAAAACATAAATTACATGTGTTTTTTGAAAAAATAACTCAAAAAAAAGAATGACTTAAACCCAAGACCTCTATTCTCATAAAGTAACTTTGGACCAAGTGAGCTAGTTTAAAAGGTTAGTAATTTTTGGAAAGGAGGATGGGGGCAGGGGGGTTTCCCACTAGAGATTTGGAGTGTATGCTTACTTGAAAAACATTGTTGTAGTGTTTTGTTCTCAATTATGTATGAAAAGAATCCACTTAAGATTGTGGATGACAAACAATCTCAACAATATAAATGGTCGTTAAACATTGTAGATCTGCAGCCACTGATAGAAACAAAACCTACCAAAGTCTGGACCTATGCCACAATCATAGTTAAACAACAAAAATAAAGAGTAATAACTCCAATCATCCAATGGAAACCAGATATGTAAAGAATAATTTTATTATAACACTTGTGAAGGGAACAAATAAATGTTACCAGACCCCCTCTGTGAGATGGGTTCTTGGCTATCCTTAAACGTCTTCAACTTGTGTAGAGTCTTTCTCCTCTATAATGTGAAAACCCAGCAAAAATATGGTGTGCGACAATGAAAATAATCATAGTTACAATAGTGAGTACAACAATGAAAATAATCAAAAGTGAATAATGAATGGAAAACTCTTCTATTTATAACAAAATATTGAGTTATCCTTGAATAATGAGCAATAATAAAATATTATCGATCCTATTCTTGGAATAACCACTTGGAATATTTTATTATATTTGTTTAGGAGGGAAAAATTATTTAAACTTTATTTAGAAATAATAAATAAATAAATGATTTATTTATCATCTCAAGGAATTAGTTAAGGAATAATAAACAAATAAGGATTTATTTAATTATTCCTAAGGATTTAGTCAAATTTGACAAAGAATAATAATTAATTAGTGATTAATTAATCTCAGAGAAAAATAAGATAATTAATTATTTATCTATTTATTTTTCATGATTGGGTCAAATATGACAAGGAATAATAATAAAACAATGATTAAATTAATTATTCCTAAAAGAAAAACAATTAAATAGTGATTTATTTAATTATTCTTCATGAGTTTAGTTATAAATTACTTAACAAAGGTGGTTTATTAAGTAATTTCTCACAGTGAAAACAATTTTACTATGGTAAAATTGGCTTTACACGGTGTACTTTGATCCATCTAGTAAATTAAGCTAGGTGATCATTTTTTTAGTGATAACAGATTGCTCCCAACGTACAAGTGTTAGAAGCAAAATGTATGACCGAAGTTCATTGTAAAGACACAATCACTAGAAAACACAAGGGAGTCAGAGAGAGAGAGAGAGAGAGAGAGAGAGAGAGAGAGAGAGAGAGAGAGACCAATGAAGCTGAATTCAAAGTAGGAATAGAGGGGGTGAGACTGATTCAAGTCTCATTTTATGTTGTGGTACCAGACCTCACCGAGGCAGGGGAGGCATACCCATACCCGTCGAGATAACTTAGTACAAAAATCATGGTTCTCCCATAAATATAGAACTGAGCAATGAAGTACATGTTGAATGGTACATGACATGCTAACATAACAGAGTCAGAAAATAATATAATGTGTCCCATATATATAATGCACCTGGAAAAACATGAGCCAGGTTTGAATACAATAATATTTGGGTACATGAGATAAAAATCCCCTTCCCTCAAAGAAATGCGTGGGAGGGAGGGTAGAACAACTGGAGAAGCCTTGTTGAACAAGGAAGGGCTCTACAAAACTGAATGGATCATCCAGACGAGATGCACATCTATGAACACTACGATTGGTAGGAATTGAACCCATCAAATTTACAGAACTGCATCTAAGGCTGTAGCATAGTAGGTATGCATTCGGGCATGTAGGGGGCTGCCTAAAGGGCCACCCCCTTATGAGGTCTAAAACATCTCACACAAGCCTGGGAATCACTAGTACAATCTGTTGCATCACTGGACCATCAAGTGTATGGATCACGAACATGAAATGACCAAGTCAAAGGGAAATAATGAGACCCTCTTCTCAATCCAAGGCATCAAACAAGAATGGAAGCTAGAACCAAGATACACTGTCCTCTAGGTCGTTCTTCTGGAATAAATGAGTTGATGTCGATAGAATAGGGCCCGCAATAGATGAGGCAATGAGGATCCTCAAGAAAATCATGAGGGAAAATAGTAATGTGAGTGATGGACTAACACCAGGGATAATGGGAAAAGTGGGATTGAGGGACAAACAGACGACTACCCTTGTCAGAGCATAAAGTGCATGGTTGACTTGGCAATAACTGACTCAACACCGAGGGGATGGGAGTAGTATGGTTGGAGGCCAAAATGGGCAACACAGGATGATCGGTATGCAAATATGGATGGAATATTGTAATAAGATATAATGGGACATGAAATAGACTCCAAGAATGCAAGGGTGACTCAATGACGCTGCCACACAGACTAGGCCCGGTGCGGAACATGAAAACATGAGTAAACGATGGTTACTCATGATGAAAATTGACATATGGTATGAAAATTATTAAGAGAAGGTGCACCTCAAAGTACAAGTGTTGATTTATGATGAAATTCGATTTTGAGAGGCGACAAAGTGACCTTTCTTGGAAAAATGGTTTCCTAGTGAAGTGTCAAATCATCACAAACTAAGGAAGACCCATTATATATCTCGGTAAGACCTTTCCAACGGTACTGATGGTTTGTCAAACTGAGCTACGGTCTAGTCTTAATGGGCGATAGAAAAATTGGGGATTTTTCTATGAAAGAACATTTTCCCTCCAATTTGGATTCATTTGCTAAGTGAGTTATGGTGAATTTGGAGAGGAGGAAAAGGCCCTAAAACTTGTGGAGATTATAGCGGACAAACCAACTATTGGAATTAGGATATATGAATTTCAAGTAGGTGGCCTTACTCATCTCTTCAATTTCATTGATTTAATTCCTGATTTTTGTCACCTGTTAGCTCGTTGAGAGACCCCTGCTCATGCTCACACTCGCATCACACTTTCTCGACCCAAAAGTGTGATCTAGATTGTAGCAAATGGCTGGAAACATGCAAGCTCACACTTGTTGGGCTGAAAACTGTGATTTGGGGAAGGAGAGAGGGTTGGTCTGCTAGACTAGTGGGGGTTGTAGGTTGATGAGTGTAGCCCATTGTTTTCTTCTCTGAACTGACAAGACATGTGGTGTTTTGTAGGCATGGCAGAGCTGAAAATCAATTGGCATGAATGAGACTTGGATACTCTTCGATCCGAGATCTAGGGGGATCAGGTGGTTTGAGGGGCATTGGCTTATTAT
The DNA here is from genome assembly GCA_000404065.3 of Pinus taeda. Lineage (NCBI taxonomy): Eukaryota > Viridiplantae > Streptophyta > Pinopsida > Pinales > Pinaceae > Pinus > Pinus taeda. The sequence continues at coordinate 193,348 of APFE030867808.1, forward strand.
GGGGTTCTCAAATTGGTAGAGAACCCACTGATGAGGGCAGGTGAGCCCTTGTTATTGAGAATTGTTAGCTATTGGGATCTAGACTAGGAGGTTTTTATCATGTAGGGGCACAAGATTGAGCTCACATTATAGGATATTTACTTCTTGACCGGACTACCTCCCCTTGGAGTGGTCGGGGATATTCATCTGGTGTTACCTTGTGGGAGGAACATTATTGAGTTTGTGGAGCATCATTGTCAATAGGGTGTTCGTGTCAAGGGCACAACTATCCCGCTTGTTGATTTAGAGAGGCTAGAGATGCAGGCCATTGCTACAACTATGTTATAGGTCTTGGGAAGCGAGGCATTTCACCACATCACTTGTGGGCAGATGATGTTAGTTGAGAGTGTTTTGGTCAAGACCTACTATGGGTGGGCCTAGATGATAAAGTCATCGATGAAACAATAGTTGAGTCTTTATAAGAGGCAAGTGAACCATGATTGCGCTTTGGTATAGTATTGTGTGCGTTCTTCATTGAGAGGATACCCATTGTCTGTCCTCCCGTGCAAATCTGTGATGGGGGCCCACAAGAGCTCAAGATGCATCGCTGCAGGCAGCTACTATAGAGAGGAGGAGGAGGGGGAGATGGACAGGTGTTTCGACTCGAGTTTTTCGCACATTGGGATCAGATGCCCCTTTACATTGACGATTAACCTTATAATGGGATGAACTATCAAGGGGATCCTGAATTTCCACTTTCGCCTGGGCAAGCATGGGGACCAAACGATAAGTATTAAGCTTCTATGTTTTATGGTGAATTTTATATTTCTATCACATGTATATGGTACTGAGTGTGAAACATGTTTTATGCAGACATAGCACTAGTAAAGCCGACAGGATATGCAAGTCGAGTTGCAGCACTTGGGGCTGCAGATCGAGGGACATCATCATCATAGTAGGGTCCAAAGGATATAGCATTGCTTCTTGATTTGCGTCGTAGGTTTGATGTACTCTTGACTGGGGTTTCAAAGTGTGGGTGGAATGACTTAGAGGATCAATACACAAATGAGTGCATCGATCTTCCCTCAGAGTGGCAAGGTATCGTGTGGTGTATGGCGATGGCAGGTCAGGTAATACGTGATCTAGGTGCAGGTGGAGCAGAGCCTTTGGAGTGAGATCCGTCTAACAATGACTAGATGAAAGGACATGTGGGTCTCATTGATTGTGATTTTTGTAACATGCTATGGGCATGCCGGATGTATTTAGAGGTATCGCTCCAAACACTTTTATGATACATAATATGATTATGAATTTTATATGATGATGATGGTTCACCATTTGTTTTGTTATCTTTTGTGGTATACATGTGATAAATTACAATCTAGAATGTTGTTTTCAATGGTATCTACATAGTGCTTTTGGCCTCTAGGCACATGACTGAAAGTAATGGTTTCAAATTCGTGTACCAACAACTTAACTCATAGATATTTTCTACATAGGACTTGATTATGCACATAATACATGCCATTCAATTGCATGACAAGTAGTAAGGAATCTAAAAAAACATGAAGATGAAGGATGCAATGAGTGATGGCATCAACTAACAAACCTATCAATGCATCATATTCGGCCTAATTATTAGTGGAAAATCCAATAATCGTTCCTTTCAAAAGGGCTAATGTATGGAAGGGAGTAAAAATGGCCTAGGTTGTGGAGGCTAGATTCTAAGAGAAGCGACTCGCACCGTCGGCATGACCGATATATGGTGTGGATGATAGATCCATCTATAAGGCACAAAAGACAATGGATGAGATGATGCGATCTACCTATCTTTATGGAAGAAATAAAAACATGCAAATCAAAGGGATATGATATGAGAAAAATTTCTTGAGGTAGAGCGCATTGGGAGAATTAGGAAGGAAATGGCCTTCAAAATCCTCTGAAGAAATGCCCCCTTACTTAAGGGCAAGGGTAATCAAGGGTAGATGTAGCTTCCATGGTGTCCTTATTAGGTAGAGGGAGGGGCGGACGAGAGGAAGACTGACTACATGATACGGTGGCATTACCTGGTGCATCAACCTGAGAAAGAAGGTTCATATACACATCATTTGGAATGGTAGATGACGAGCTAGTAGATGGAGGATCTACATATGTTGAGACTTGGGATTCTGTTGAAATTGATTCAATAGAAGCAAGCACAGAAACTTTCTAAAGTTTTGTCTGCGAGGAACTCAAGGATGACAACAGGTAAAGGATATGGACCATGGTGTCCGTCATCTCGACATCAGGGGGAGGGATCACATAGTGGGGCCAGAGTCTCCCTAGTTTAGTTGACTAGTGGTACCAGAATCCATGGGTAGAGTATATGATCCACTACGAGTGGCCTCATATTCACGAATTTCCCTAAGGCAATCACGAAATTCATTGAGATGAGGGAAACAATGGGAAGATTGACCATGATGATCACACAGGGCACAAGGGTGATTTTGAGTTCCTTGGTTGGTCTCGGTAAGCTAATGTGGACCTCAGGGATATTAGACTCAGGGAATGCTTCATGAACCAAAGGTTTAAGTTGATGAAGTTCGGGACAATTGTTGGCCGTGTGCCCAACAACCTTACACAAAGCACACAGGGGTGTCGGCTTTGGGGCCTTAGGGGCTGGAGGATCTTGTAGAGATTTGTCTTTTGATTCTTTCCTTTTATCTTTTCCCCCTAGCTAAATGCCTTCACAACAGGAGCTGGTTCCTCTTGAGGTTGTGATGGAACTGAAGCAGTGGCAAAGGTCATGGGGATCGATTGAACCGAGGTCAAAGCATGATATGGTCTAAGCTGACCAGGAGGAATTTTCGCTGGGGGATCATTATACCATACTGGGATCCCTAAAGTCATATTATGGAGGACCAGATAAGCCATAACAGGGGTAGAAAATACTCACGGAGGGGGAAATAAGAAAGGTATCTGGCCTGCAAGGTAACGTCCCAATGGAATAGCTCCTGGATGGTTGAGACGTGGAGGAATGGTTCCTTGTGGAAACATAGGAGAGGCACCCACAAATGGAGGAGGTCCTGGGGGGGTGGATCCAGAGTGCTCAGCTGGAAAAGCAATAGCAGGGTGTTGACGAGGTAGTTGTTGATTAGGTCTACCAAACTGCTTAAGGATAGCTTCTGACACTTGTAACATGCAAACACTCATAGAGTTAGGCTCTGAGATGGGAGGGGGAGGACTAAGGAAAGCACCCAACAATGAGGAATTTTTGTAAACTCCAAGTGAAACACTGGTGGAAGGAGTTGAATACTATTTTTTGGATATTGACAAGATAATGGAATTGGCGGAGGTCATGGATGTTGGCTCATAGTAAGTCAACTGATCGATGGTAACGATCTTCCCTTCATGGGGGAAGCACATCTTGCGGAACACCGCAGACGTGACAACTAACATGGCATATGTGTAATATGACCTAAGAGAATGTTGTCATCCAAAGGTGCATCAATGATTTCAATGTTCAGATAGACAGTCTTGCCCACAAGGGTCACTGGACAGTCGCAGTACATGCCAAGGGGTTGGGAGGAGTGTCTGTCCCAAGCACACAAAGCGACTTAATTTGTTTCCAACCAGCAGCTGACATCACACAGGTGGATGCACCTTTGTCAATAATGCATCGAGAGATGATGGAATTATGGAATCTAACTGGTATCTGGAAAGAAATAGATGAAGGAAATGGGGGATGCTCTAATGTATAAATGGAATACAATAAGATGATTGTTAGAAGGATCTATTGCACCCAAAGAAGTTAGTAGAGATTTCATTTATGATGGGCACGACTGGAGGACTTCCAATGTCGACATGGCAGCAGTGATTGTGCCAAGTCGTCTACTATATTTTATGTATGGGCATCTCTATTAAAAGTTAGATTATGGCATAATGGTCCCTTTGGGATCTTAGGAATGACCTGAAATTTAGGTTGAGGGATCTGTAAAGGACCATTTGGTTTTATAACAGGCTCAACAAATACTTTGGTTTTGGACTCGGTGGCTCACGAAGTTGAGGTCTTGTCATGTTGAGGCGACCGAGTTTGTAGGTTGATATGGGAGGGGTTAGCCTCATTAGATTTCATCATAAGGATCTGGTAGTCAATGAGACTAGAAGGTTGGGGTGGATGGGCTGCTTGACCTGGTTGAGGTTGATCAGCAACAAATCCTTGCTGAGGAAAAGGATTTGTGAGCATTATCGGTTGAGATGGCGCAAGAGTTTGAGGTAATGGTGGACCTCTAGAAGCTGCTTGAGCTTCCCACATTTCGTGCATCTAGGGTAAGAGTGGACACTCATGTTTATAATGGCCATGTACACCACAACAAGCAAAAGGATTCTTCATACGAATAGCCTTGTTCTTCGTGGGTTAGCCACCCTGATGCTAGTTGTTGGTGTTAGGTTGGTTACCTTGATTACCATGGTTACCCTTGTTACAATTCCCCTTATTATTTTTCTTTGAATTTGGGGGATTAGTAGAACTCTGTTGTGAAAACACCTGACTCTGAGGGGGCGGTGGCTGTTGGGGTTGAGGATGCATGGGAGGTTGTGGCACTAATGCTTGAGGGGCTGGAGCGCTAGGTTGTGCATAAGGAGGAGCAACATTTTGGTAGATGGGTTGGGGCCCTGGAAACATGTTGCTAGCAGGAGGGGTATAAGTGTTGGAGGAACTGGTGCCCCCATACGGGTAGCCATAAATTTGCTAATTATATGGCAAAGAGTGTGCAAGGGATCCAATGATACCGTTGGCGACATGAGATTCCCCCGATGCATTGGCACTTCGAGGACGAGGGAGGTCTAGAATGATGGTATAGACATAACCAAATTGTGCATAAATCAGATAATATCTCAAAGTGGTTTAGAGAGCTTCTTCCTCGGTCTGAGGAAAATGGGATGCAACATCTTTTCCAATGGGGGATAAAAGGCTCCTAAGAAACCAATCTAGATAGACATGGTCTTCAAAAGGTGGGGCATGACATGTGCTCCTTCTTTGATGCCACTCTTGAACATGGTAAAAGAGGTGAGTGGTGGAGGACTGAAAAAATGTGGTCAATAGCTCTATACTAGTGTCATGCCAGAGAGGTAACTGAAATATGAAAGGAACGCTTTAGCAAGCATCGCGAAAACGGAATAAAATGCAGAGCGCTGATCTACATACCATTTTGCAGCATCTCCAGTGAACGTGCATTGGAATAGCCGAAGATGAATGAAGTCATAGATTATGGAGTTCAACAAACACCACATGTAGAAGGATCGAACATGGTTTGTAGGATCTTCTCTAGTATTACCCTCAAACTTTGGGATGTCTGAGGGAAACTTAGTCGGCATAGAGGGCCAACCAGCATCATGGCGTATGGGGTCGTTTATCAACTAGTTAAAATATGGTAGACTTAACCCAGCCATAAAGGGGAGCATGGAGGCTGTCGGAATGGTTCCTGAGACTGTTCCACTTGATGTGACCACTGGGATAGAACTGAAGCCAACACCACATTGGGTTCCTACACTAGTTGTGGCTCCAGAGATGGTGACGATATGCGGTGAAGGAGGCTTGGAATGAGATGAACTAGGAGAAGAGTCGGTGTGGGGACTCGGAGGGCTATGAACTCAAACCTGATGGGGAGGGGTAATATGCCCAAGTAGAAACTGGGGGTGAAGACCTAATAGTCTCTGTGACAAACGCCTTTGTGGAATAATGGTGATAGGACACACGCAATACAAAAATGGTGAAGGGAGATCAACAATATATATTTATCTCGACGTGGGGAGATAAATTTATTATGTTAAGTCTTGGCTTGGTAGTGTTAACCAAGTGTCCTTCACTTAAGGTGTACTTGTGTGTGCAAGTGTATTAATTGATTAAGCCCTATCATGTTTGTAAAAAAGAAAAAAGCTCGCTGAAAATAAACTAAAATTAATAACATAAAATGAACAACAAAACAATTAACTAAACCCCACCCAAACTGGGTTTGCAAACACACTACTACTTGGTGGCTAAACTGATGGAAAATACACTAAAACAGTTAAGAGAACAAAATGTCATTGTGACTAGGATCAAGTGACACTAAGCTGCTAGAAAGTGGTGTAGCAACAACGAAAAGCTAGAGAGGAAGATCGCTACAAAAGGATAGGGAGATGGGTGAAACACCTATGGCAATCGATGGGACCCTAAGAAAAATTACCAAACAAGGTTAAATGTGAACCTATGGATGGTAACAAATTATCTTTATAGATCTAAAATAGAAGGGTACAGATCTGAAAAATATGGTTGAAAGCGCTACAAAAACTCAGACTACTCACTCAGCTAAACTCCTCCTAGAAAGGTGGAAGCATAGTAGGAGCCCTAGGAGAGGCTAAATTTGACTTGGACAAGTAAATCAGTGTGGATCAAGGCTTAGGTGGTGTTATCACTCCAAAATTTCCTCTAGGGTTGTTATATTGTGTTTAAAGAAATAATAGAGGTAACCACAAACCTACTTTTGAGATCAGGATCTAGCATTCCTAATGGTCAGAGAGGGCTCTCTCTTAATAATTCAACTTTGTTGAATTAATTGAGGCTAGTTATTTAAGATTGACTAGGTTTTGATTTGATTTGTTGGTGGAATTACTGAATTAGATGGATAGAAGACTTTCTATTTTGCATTGAGCTATGGAGTCAAAAAGTCAAGAAAACATAACTGAATCAAGTTCTAAAGGAAGTGTCCAAAGGGCAAGGTAACTGAGAAATAATAGATATTTTAGGGCTGAGATGGTGACATGAGTTTCAACTGGGACCAAGGAGCAGTTAAGGATTCCTTAAGCTAGATAATGAGGGAAATGAAAGAGGTCAATCAAAACTAGGGAGAAATGAAGAATTCCCTACTCTATATATCAAAAGAAAACATCAAAATGAATAACAACACAAGACAGTGTAATTAAACATATTCTGCAATAATTTTCCTCTTATAACATTTACATTTGGAAAACGCACAAGTTTATGGAATACTAAAGAAAATAAAAATTTGAACAATTGAAAGATACTTCACTGAAGTTGCCCAACATATGAATCCTATAATGCAATGCCTTTATCACTTGTCCAGTCTGTTGACTTGAAAATGGTACCATAAACCCTCTGGTTGTAGATGAGTTCCACTATAGAAATGTTAAGAAATCCACATCTATACTTCGAATTGTGAAGTATTTATACAAAAACTATTACAAAATATCCTAAACTGATTTAGGAATTATTCAAGGAAAAATAAATATTTCAGGCAAGAAGATAGAGACACCTAAGAGACCAAAGCCTAGCTGTCCCTACTTTTACTAATTTTGTTGTTTGTTGTTTAGATATTCTGTTGCTTTCTCTCTTTTGTTGTTGCTCTACGTTGACTATCCTTTTACTCTTCCTTTGACTTTTAAACTCTATCTTTCATCTGATACTCTTTGACTTAACAAATATGTTACCCTTCGTTGTTTTACCTTGACTGCTCTTGACTACTCTGTTTTCACTATCTTACTTTCATTTTCACTATGAGTCATTCAACTTTTCCCAAGTCTTTACATCTGGTAATTTCATCTTTACCATTCAGCCTCTATGTATTTAGCAAATGTAGGTTTGTTGATAAAGAGATATTTTACCTTGTTGACATAGATTGTCATTGATGTAAATATGGCAATATTCGAGGAGCTAGAGGAAGCAAAAAGAGCTATCAGAGCCATCAGAGGAAGCAAACAGAGCTATCGAAGCAAAGTATGGCAAAGAATGCCAAAGAATACACTATCGGGAGCTCTCGGGAGCAATATAGTGTATGTGCATGCAAATACACTAACGGAGGGAGAAGACTCATATATATATACATTTACACTATCAGAGGCAGAAATCATAGTTTTATCTGAATACACTATCGGAGCGGAGAAATATGTATATTTCAGAGTATAAAGGTGGAATATGTATATATTGGCGATATTGTTATTGGTGAGTTCTACTATGAGCCACCACTCGAAACCCCCGACTGTAATATACATGTGCATATATATATATATATATATATATATATATATATATATATATAATATATATATATATATATATATATATATTATATATATATATATATATATAATTGCGATACATGTGGACCTGCTGAAACACTGCAATATGATTTAATATCATATCACATCTACCTTATCAGTACTCACATATTGCAATACACAAAGGACTGTCACTCCCCCAAGTGCCGATTGCGATGTAACTTGTGGACCTGATGCAACATTGCATTTTGTTTTAATATCATATCACATCCACAAGTGAATCAACCATCTGCCATTGGTAAGTTGCGACGCGATATATGTAGTGGACCCAATATAGGAATAGATGCAGGTGTAATGTTTTCTGAAGTCCGCCCTTTAGCGTTTCGGCCGATTTTTCTCATATATTGCTGTGTATTTGAATATTTTCATTGTGCGGGGTTTGAAGGAAAAAATGCATTAAGAAATGCTCCCGACAGTTCAGGAGGCCTGAACGAAAGCTGATTACGATTGCGATTGGGATGTGGCATGTCGGTTAAACAATAAAGTCCCATGTCTGCCTATTATCATTGAAAAAAAAAGGGGCTCCGTTACAGTTTTAACTTGCAACAATTTTTCTCTATGTATTTGGTCGTCACCATTGAATCAACATGTCCTGGGAGTGTTGGTGAGCATGAAGAGACAGAGGAAGCTACAACGACCAAAAATCCAGGAAGCCGAAGGGTAAGCCAGTGCAGACAAAACCAAAAAGCCAAAGCAATGAAGAAGAGGGAAGACAAAGGATAAGCCAACGCAGAGGGAGCTAAAGTGAGTGTTGAAGAAGCCGAAGAGCCAGTGGAAAGAAAAAGCGAATAGTCAGAGGCATCAAGAATGCATAAAATAGGAAAAACAAGGAAAGGAGAGTGTGTGCATATAATCAGAGCGAGAGGAAGCCATAGTTCAAGTAGAGGCGGGAGAAGCCGGAGAACAAAAGTGAAGCATAAGCTCAACAGGCTTGGGAGTTGAGAACAACAACGAAACATACTCTAACAAGTTATAGTAAAGGTTTGGAGCCCGCGGGGTTGGAGCCTCAAAATTAAAAGGATTGGAGTCCTTGGGAGTTGGTGCTCCTAGGTCCAGGACTATTGTCTTGGCAGAATAGAGTTGGTGCTCTGGAGGTTGAAGCCTCACAAAGGTCCAAGTTGGTGCTTGGCAACTGAATGCAACCACTTATATATTGTATTTATCTCATTGCACTTATTATATTAATAAAAGCATTTATTTCAACTATCTATTTCTGTGTTCCTTATATATAAATGTTTTGGTGATAAAAAAAACAATTAAAAAGAAATACTGATTCACCCCCACCCCCTCAGTATTTCCAACATACCTCATGTTGGAGGTGAAAGAGATTCTCAAAAGTCTGATATAGCACTTTCCCTGTTGGAATCCCTTTCATGGTTGAATTGTTTGCTTGTTCCTTTGCCACTTCTCTAATTTTATTATCATCGTCTTCGTTCCTGATCAATTTGTCATTGATAACCAATGGATTAGGCAGACATTTCTGCCTCAAAACATCAAATTTCACGATAAATCTGGTTATCGCAAGCTCCATGTTTTGACACTTGTCTTTGATTTGCATCATGAAGTTCCGCTTGGTGATTACTTTCTTTACTTCTAGAATTGTTTCATTCTTGTCACTTATGCAGCTAGTGTCTTCCAATTCTTATTTGTTCTTGGAATTAAGAAACTTTAATGATTTCATTGAACTCCTCTAGTTTGCTACCAAGTTCTTCTTTAACTTTTTGAATAGCTTCAGTTGCTTCCTTGATTAAATCCTTCTGCTCAAATATCACCTGTATAGAAGGCCAAATATCATTAACTGAGTTAATGATATTGGCCCACAACTGCTGCTTTGCTTGGGCAAGTGGTTCTTTCAATGTCAATTATTTCTCTAACTTTTGTATTGTTTCAGTCAATCTGTTAGACTTTTGTGTTTCATCCTTATGCATGATTTGAAATAGCTTCTTTTCATCCTCTAGACTTTTTATTTGATCTTTAAGTCTATTTATTTCTAGTCTGGATGGACATATCCTGCATAGCTTTGATTAATTTACTTACTTCATCACTGGGATAAGGTGCTAGTGTAGATGATTTTGTAACTGATGTAGTTGTTGATGAAGTGGTAAGTGATGTAGCTATTGGAACTGCTAAAGTAGAAGGAACTGTTGTAGTAACTATAGGAATAGCAGTGATAGTAACTGTTTCCCTATTGGCCTTTTTCTCCTGTACTAACTTATCCATCTCATTTTCCATTTCTGTTAATTCAGTAGTTAACTGAAGAATGAGGTTCATCTTTTCATCTTTTTTGTTTTTATTTTCTATAACTTCCTTGGTTTTTGGATGTTCAATAGGAGGCAAACTAAGCTATTTCTTCAATGCAGTAATGTCTGCATTCTTTTTCATAATGAGTTCTTCTGCACCTTTGACATTCTTTGGATCATATCCCATTTCAATCACCAAATATTCAAGGGATTTAATTCTGTTATCTTTATCCCGTGAGGATGCTTTTTCTAGTTTCAACTGTACTTTTACATTTTCCAAAGAACTGTGAAGCTTTTGGGAACTCATAGCTTTTTCGGTCATAGTTGATTTCGAATTTCTCCTCCTTGCTTATGAAATTCTATTTGGTCTATAGGATGAACTTCTTTGGTGGAAATCTCATAATATATCCTTTTGTAATCTATTGTTGACTTAGGATGTTGCGTTGTGGGCTGCAAAAAGTTCATTGTGCATTTTTCCTATCTTATAGTCAAATGCAGAAAGTAATCTGTTGTAGCTGCCAGGAGTCTGCTTTAAGTGCTATGAATATATTTCAGCTTTTATTTCTTCATTTGGCCTTATTATATTTGTATCTTTCTTTGATGTCTGTTTCTCTATCCATTAGTTCACTTGAAGAAGAGATTTCAACACTACGTCGCTTCCTGATGATCTGAGCACTAGAAGTTGAAAGTTGAGGAGTTTCCTTTGAAACTGGTGGAAGTGCATTTTCTTTAATTACATTGTCTGTATCAATGATCTCAATTGTATCAATTACTTCTTGCTCATTTAATGGATTCATCTTTGTTCTTTTACTATACATCATTTTAAATTTGTTATATGTTGTATCTTTGTTTGACCAAGAACCTTCTTCTCTAGTCCTTTTTGCATTTCTGTCCTGTAGGGCTGGAGTATGTAGAATGGAACTAGTATCCACCTGCTCCTCCATATCTAGTAAGGTGTTTTCCGAAAACTCTAACTAGTTGGCATATCTTCCAATCTCTGGCTTGGACTCATGCAAGAAAGGGTTCAATTTAAACTTTAGTCTTAGTTTGTTTATGACACCCAAAGGATCATAGTGCCATTTGAAAATATCACTGAATTTCATTTCTTGTAAACATATTTCTGCTTCCTCTCCAGCCTCCCTATTAATGCAGATAAAAGGACCAAGCTGTTTTTTATTTTAAACTATGCTTTTTTTCCTCGCTGATAGAAAATCCACATCATCTGAATTTATGATCTTCCTGATATATTCTAGTGCAAATATCCTCATGGGGATATATTTAGGTAGCTTATATGGAGTGATTTTACATCCATACACCCTAACTTCAGTGTGGTTCTGGTATAATTACCAGTCTCCTGTTCTACTATGTTTGGACAACTGTAAAACTTTCTTTATTTCATCACTAACCCTGGGTTGATTGCTACTGCTTAGCATGTTAACCACTGGGTGAACAAATGAATCAATGAAATCCTTGTAGCTGAAAAAAGTGGAATATTTTTGGATTATGGGTGTCCAAAAGATAATAGATCTACGATTTCCTTTAGTGTCCAGTTTTTGGATGTTAACTGTAAACCTTTCGGACTGGAAGTATAGAAACATATGGAACAATACTTAAGATTATTTGAATAGTCTTTCATCTGGCAATCTTATCAATTGATCATGGATTCTGTCTGCTAAGAATTGGGCAAAATTGAAAACTGTAGATGGAGGGTTGCCAAGGAAAAAAATAGAAAGGAAACCATGTATAGGATCATCTACATGTTCATCAATGGTATATCCTAGAATGCAGTACAACATGGTTACAATCTGTCTGACTCTCTCAGAGAAAATGGTTGCAGAATATGGAGGGTTATCTGTAGGAACTTGGACCTTTTCTAGAATGAAACTCTGAAAAATTTGGGATCTCTTGGGATGGTCAAGCTTCAAGTATAGATCAATTAGGATTTCAATAGAAAATGGGGTTTCATTAGGCTTTGGCTGTATCTGCAACATTTCATTTATTGATCCTATAGTGATTGTGAACAAAATTTGTTGGTTAGGAGAGACTATGGTCCTTTGACTTGGGATATAGCAGAGCTGGCATATGTGGATGATTTCAGGGAATTGGTATACCTGTGGGAACAAGTATTTGGGTAAATTTTACTCCCATAGTTGAATATAATCATTCTGGTTGAGGAATTTATCTTCGCTCCAGCAGTGGAGTTTTAACAGATTGCTAGTTGAGGTTGTGCCTTTGATCTGGAAATATATATCGACCAATGGTAGGTGGCCAACATCCAGGTGAGGAGTTTGCAGGGGTTTTGCATCCAGAATTCTTTGGGAAACCATATATTTGTTTATTTTATTGAATTAATCATTATCTGGCTTAAGAAGTTGTCGGAAATAATATTGAGAGGGGGGGTGAATCAATATTAGAAAATCAATAATTTTTTCATTTCCATAATCATATTGATATACACTACTTCAGTTAAGGGAACTCGCATGTACATGAAACTGTGATTAATGCAACTAGCGTATATCTAGTAAACTTATGATTCAGTTAATTCATCATATGTTGATCTTTAATCAGTGCATCAGAACCTCATTAACCATATAAATAGAAACCAGGTGTAGTAAAAATAGAATAGATCATCACACATAAGAAACACACATGAACACCATGATATAAGGTGGAAACCCAATGCAGGAAAAAAACCACCTACTGCTATCTTAATCTAATATAATAAAAACTTGTTTACAATCTTGTACTGGCGCAGACTCATACCAGTACGTAGGCACCCACCTGCAGAAGGCTACAACCTTCTCTCAGTCTCCAACTACTACTCGAAGGGAGCTATAACCCCCTAGCTCTTGTACTACCCAATATATTTACTAGTACGTAGGCGCCGACTTACTGAAGGCTCCAACCTTCACTCGTTTTCCAGCTGCTACTGGAAGGGAGCTCCAACCCCTTGGCTCTTGTACTAGCTGATATGTTTACCAATATGTAGGTGCCAGCCTGTAGAAGGCTACGACCTTCTTTCTTCCTCTAGGGACCATGTTTCATAAATTTTCATACTGGATACTCTTGAAGCACAATACCATAATCTGAAGGCCACGTTTCATCCAATTTTCATACTAGACCAATCAACAACATTGAAGCACAAAATCAATCACCACTGCAATACAACTATTGCATCAACCAATCATCAATCTCTAAATCACTCAATACTGAATCACTGAAACCTTGTCAAAAAAACACAGTCACCAAAACACAGAGCAAACCACATAACTCTGTAACAACAACTAGATCCAACTGTAACTTCAAATATCATACTTCACACTGTATACTCTACTCTGATGAGCCAAACTAACATTTATACATGATTTTACCAAAGTGAACCCGCATACAGATCTGCAAATATTTACTCATAACTTTGCAGCTATTCCAGACATCAGTCATACCCAGATCATAACATTTATACAATAAAACATGCATCAATAATTCAGATCTAGTCTATCCATGATCAAACCACATAATGATAATGCATTCCAAGCCTTATTATCCTGATCCATCATCCATCATCAACTGCATAAGTGCATCCTTGGTTCAAATCAAGAAAATAATCACAACTCATAACTAACATACTAGATCTCACACGTCATCAAATATTCAATCCTTGCACACTTACACTTTGGCATAATGATCTTCTTCTCCTTATATAGGTTTAGGCCTCTCTCAATACCATGGTCCAAAACCACGTAGGACCGATACCTTGGACCCAATACCTGGGTTAATACCTCAGACCAAATACCATGGACCAATACCAAAATACCATGGAGCAAATACCACAGACCAAAACTTAGTTTTCCAACATGTATGCGCCTTTCCTTCTATGAAAGTGTGTGTGTACGTTATATGCGCCTTTGTATATAGTGAACCTACATGTATACTCGACTTGGTCAATGGTGAACCTGCATATACCTTTTTGTATACATGACTTTCTATACAATGATCCTGCGTGTATATGTGGCTTGGTCAATGGTGAACCTGTGTATACCTTTCTTTCTACAATCTTTGTTGTTTACCTGCTATACTGTGATATTTCATCTAAGAGAGTTGCCATCAAGGAAAAAGCCTGTGTCATACCTGTATCATAATGCCAACAATCTCCCCCTTTGGACCTGATGGCAACAACCACACCAAGTTACTCTCCCCCTTTGACATCAAGGGTGAAGGGCAAACCAAGATATTCTCTCCCTTGATATACATCTTGTTTTCCATACTCCCCCTAAGTACATGTTGAAATCTTTGATTGAGCTCCCCCTTTGTAGATGCTAGGATGTATCAATCCATCCATGCTCCCCCAGAGCACATGTCGAGTCTGCAAAAATATCTTTCAAAAGAATAACATGACTCTACAACTCAACTAAGTGAGTATGACCTTCTATCACCAATGACTCATACATACATCAATCTCCCAACCAAGTGGGGATACACCATTTTGACTCATCCACCCAACCAAGTGGGGATATACCAAATGTTTATACATGATTGAAATAGACATTATTACATCATCCCTCTCATGCAAAGTGGGGTTACAAATTAGGTCTTTTCATGACCTTTACATCAAATGATATACATGACTTTTATAACAATGACTAGCAATCTAAACAAGACCATGATAGTCATCATTAATCATCATGCACCATATATGATCTGCACCATAAGCATTTGTCACTAGCATTTAGACTTGTAACCTGCAATACCATTCTCTTGGCCAACCAACAATAAATAGCAAGATGTATCATTTAGCCATATAGGCATCATCACCAAAGATTTCTAACCATAATGCCAACAATGCATTATTCAAAGCATATGCTCCCCCTGAACCTGTTCCATCTATTCACTGTCAGATCTGATCATGCATGTATCAGCAAGAAATATCAAGGCATCATCATCAATGAGATATACATCAAGTTAACTTGTGAGGATCAAAATCTCTTCTAAATAACATCTTATGAGTACGAAGACGCTTCCACACACCATCAGCAGATTGTAATCATCATCAAACAGAGAAAATAATTGACTGAATCATATCAGGCCCTTTTTCTTGAGTCTGTCCCATTGCTTTTCCTCAAACCAACATATATGTGACTGTGCAGCTTTGAACTCGTGTATATACACAACTTGTCTTCATGAAACTTGTGTATGATATTTAGAACACGGAGGTTCCACACCTTCAACTCCCTCTGAGTCTGTCATATCTGTATACTCTGCTATGCCACATCTTTCTGACTGTACTTTCTTCCATATCTTCGACTGTGATGATGTTTTATCCTTTTGGTATGGTGCCCAAAATCTTCTCCTACATTCATTTTCTATATTTCCAAGATTGTTACATGCATAAAATCTTATAAGTTTCATATTCCTTCTATAGAAGTCAATGGCTTTGTGACCAAACATATTACAAGCAAAACATTATCCCTTAAAGTACTTGGAATGTGATGATATTTCTGTGTGACTGTCTTGAACCATTCTACTTCTGCATCTGGCTGCAACATGTCCAAAATTATGACATATGAAACATTCGACATTACTCATCGGAGGAAATAATCGTCTAACACTTCCACAATTAGGAGTAAAAGATTTTCTTTGAGGGATTTCTTTCCTTGGTTGTTGATAGGGTTGACCTCTTATCTCCTTGTTGAGCATTTCAGGTTTTGCATTAGAGTTCCTTGCCTCACCCTGTGAGCTAGATTCACCTTCAACAGATTCATTAAAACCAAGACCAGTTTTGATAGTAGGAGACCTTTGACTACTAAGAATATCATCCAAAATCTTAGTACTGTCTTGAAATCGTAACAGTTTATATTTTTCTTCTAATTTACCTTTCAAGATGTTTACCTCAACCTGATGTTGTTCTTCCTTTTCCAGATATTGCTTCTTCAAGATTTCTTTAGACTTTCTTCCTTCTTCCACTTGCTGCCTTCATTTGAGAATCTCATTTTCTTGTTCTTTATTCTGCTCCTGCAACATTTGATGTACTATGATGGCACACTCCAGCTGAGCTTTTAAGCTGATAATTTCTTCTATGAGGGCACTCTCCCTTTTGTTAAATAGATCTTGTTGCTCTATGATTTTATCTGATGCTTCATTTGCTTGTTCATACTCAATCTGAGGTGATTCAAAATCTAAATACTTGCTTCCACTTAACGGTAGGCTGTCATTGTTCCTTTGAGCTGTATTCTTCTTCTAACACGCTTTCTTTCCCATTTTTCTATGGATTTCCTTCAAGCGATCAAGCTTCTACCAAAATACCTACTCTAATTCCAATTGTTGGAAATAATACTAAGAGGGGGGTGAATCAGTATTAGCAAATCAATAACTTTTTCATTTCCATAATCAGATTCATATATGCTACTTCAGTTAAGGGAACTTGCGTGTACACGCAACTGTGATTAATGCAACTAACATATATCCAATAAACTTATGACTCAGTTAATTCATCATATGTTGATCTTTAATCAGTGCCTCAAAACCTCATTAACTATATAAATAGTAACTAGCTGCAGTAAAAATAAAACAGATAATCTCACATAAGAAACACACATGAACACCATGATATAAGGTGGAAACCCAGTGCGAGACAAAAACCACCTGCTATCCTCTTCCTTTAATATAAGAAAAACCTGTTTACAATCTTGTACTGGTGTAGAATCATACCAGTATGCAGGAACCCACCTGCAGAAGGCTACAACCTTCCCTCATTCTCCAGCTACTACTCGAAGGGGGCTACAACCCCCTAGCTCTTATACTAGCCGATATGTTTACTAGTGTGTAGGCATTGGTCTACTGAATGCTCCAACCTTCACTTGTTTTCCAGCTACTACTGGAAGGGAGCTCCAACCCCCTAGCTCTTGTACTGGCTGATATGTTTACCAATACGTAGACACCGACTTGTAGAAGGCTATGACCTTCTCTCTTCCTCGAGGGACCACGTTTCATAATTTTCATACTGGATACTCCTTAAGCACAACACCATAATCTGAAGGCCACGTTTCATCCAATTTTCATACTATACCCATCAACAACATTGAAGCACAAAATAATTCACCATTGCAGTACAACTATTGCATCAACCAATCATCAATCTCTAAATCACCCAATACTGAATCATTAAAACCCTGTCAACAAAACATAGTCACCAGAACATAGAGCAGACCACAGAACTCTCCAACAACAACTTCAAATATCATACTTCATACTATATATGCTACTCTGATGATTCGAACCAGCATGTATACATGATTTTACCAAAGTGAACCCGTGTACAAATCTGCAAATATTTACTCATAACTTTGCAGCTATTCCAGACATCAGTCATAACCAGATCATAACATTTATACAATAAAACATGAGTCAATAATTTAGATCTAGTCTATCCATGATCAAAACACATAATGATAATACATTCCAAGCCTTATGATCCTGATCCATCATCCATCATCAATTGCATCGGTGCATCCTTGGTTCAGATCAAGCAAAGAATCACAAACTCATAACCAACATACTAGATCTCACACTTCATCAGATATTCAATCCTTGAACGCTTTCACTTTAGCCTAATTATCTTCTCCTTATATAGGTTTATGCCTCTCTCAATACCATGGTCCAAAACCACGTAGGACCGATACCTTGGACCCACTACCTGGGGTCAATACCTCAAACCAGATACCATGGACCAATACCAAAATACCATGGACCAAAACTTAGTTTTCCAACATGTACGCGCCTTTCCTTCTGTGAAAGTGTGTGTGTACATTATATGCACCTTTGTATATAGTAAACTTACATGTATACTCGACTTGGTCAATGGTGGACTTGTGTATACCTTTTCGTATATGCGACTTTGTATGCACTGATCTTGCCTGTATACGCGGCTTGGTCAATGGTGAACCTGCGTATACCTTTCTTTCTTCATTATTTGTTGTTTACCTGCTATACTATTATCTTTCATCTGAGAGAGTTTCCATCAAGGAAAACACTTGTGTCATACCTGTATCATAATGATAACAATCTCTCCCTTTGGACTTGATGGCAACAACCACACCATGTCACTCTCCCCATTTGACATCAAGAGCAAAGGGCGGACCAAGATATTCTCTCCCTTGATATACATTATGTTGTCCATACTCCCCCTGAGTACATGATGCAATCTCTTATTGAGCTCCCCCTTTGTACATGCTAAGATGTATCAATCCATCCATACTCCCCCGACGCACATGCCAAGTCTGCAAAAATATCTTTCAAAAGAATAACATGACTCTACAACTCAACTAAGTGAGTATGACCTTCCTATCACCAACGACTCATACATACATCAATCTCCCAACCAAGTGGGCATACACCATTTTGACTCATCCACCCAACCAAGTGGGGATATAACAAATGTTTATACATGACTGAAATAGACATTATTACATCATCCTTCCCATGCAAAGTGGGGTTACAAATTAGGTATTTTCATGACCTTTACATCAAATGATATACATGATTTTTATAACAATGACCAGCAATCTAAACAAGACCATGATAGTCATCATTAACCATCATACACCATATATGATCTGCACCATAAGAATTCGTCACCAGCATTCAGACCTGTAACCTGCAATACCATTCTCTTGGCCAACAAACAATAAGTAGCAATATGTATCATTTAGCCACATAAGCATCATCACCAAATATTTCTAACCATAATGCCAACAATGCATTATTCAAAGCATATGCTCCCCCTGAACCTATTCCATCTATTCACTATTAGAGCTGATCATGCATATATCAATAAGAAGTATTAAGGCATCATCATCAATCAGATATACATCAAGTTAACTTGTGAGGATCAAAAGCTCTTCTACATAACATCTTATGAGTACGAACACACTTCAACACACCATCAGCAAATTGTAATCATCATCAAACAGAGCAAATAATTGACTGAATCATATCAGACCCTTTTTCTTGAGTCTGTCCCACTGCTTTTCCTCAAACCAACATATACGCGACTGTGCAGCTTCGAACTCACGTATATACGTGACTTGTCTTCATGAAACTTGTGTATGATATTTAGAACACTGAGGTTCCACACCTTCAACTCCCTCTAAGTCTGTCATGTCTATATACTCTACTATGCCACATCTTTCTAACTGTACTTTCTTCCATATCTTTGACTGTGATGATGTTTTCTCCTTTTTGTATGGTGCCAAAAATCTTCTCCTATATTCCTTTGCTATATTTCCAAGATTGTTACATGCATAACATCTTATACGTTTCATATTCCTTCTATAGAAATCAATGGCTTTGTGACCAAACATATTTCAAGCAAAACAATATTAAAGTACTTGGAATGTAATGATCTTTCTGTGTGATGGTCTTGAACCATTCTACTTCTGCATCTGGCTAAAACATGTCCAAAATTATGACATATGAAACATTCGACATTTTTCATCAAAGGAAATAACCATCTATCACTTCCACAGTTAGGAGTAAAATATTTTCTTTGAAGGATTTCTTTCCCTGGTTGTTGATGGGGTTCACCTCTTATCTTCTTGTTGAGCATTTCATGTTTTGCATTAGAGTTCCTTGCCTCACCCTATGATCTAGATTCACCTTCAACAAATTCATAAAAACCAAGATCAGTTTTGATAGAAGGAGACCTTTGACTACTAATAATATCATCCAAAATCTTAGTACTATATTGAAATCGTAACAATTTATCTTTTTCTTCTAATTTACCTTTCAAGATAATTACCTCAACCTCATGTTGTTCTTCCTTTTCCAGATATTGCTTCTTCAAGATTGCTTCAGACTTTCTTCCTTCTTCTACTTGCTGCCTTAGTTTGAGAATCTCATTTTCTTGTTCTTTATTCTGCTCTTGTAGCATTTGACGTACTCTGAAGGCACACTCATGCTTTGCTTTTAATTTGATAACTTCTTCTGTGAGGGCACTCTCCCTTTTGTTAAATATATCTTGGTGCTCTACGATTTTATCTGATGCTTCATTTGCTTGTTCATCTTCAATCTGAGGTGATTCAGAATCTAAATACTTGCTTCCACTTAACGGCAAGATGTCACTGTTCCTTTGAGTTGTCTTCTTCTTCTGACGCGCTTTCTTTCCCATTGTTCTACAGATCTCCTTCAAGTGATCAATATTCTACCAAAGGGCCTACTCTGATTCCAATTGTTGGAAATAATACTGATACGGGGGGGGGGAATCAGTATTAGCAAATCAATAACTTTTTCATTTCCATAATCAGATTCATATATGCTACTTCAGTTAAGTTAACTCGCGTGTACACAACTGTGATTAATGCAACTAGCGTATATCCAATGAACTTATGATTCAATTAATTGATCATATGTTGATCTTTAATCAGTGCATCAAAACCTCATTAACCATATAAACAGTAACTAGGTGCATCAAAAAAGAACAGATCATCACACATAAGAAACACACATGAACACCATGATATAAGGTGGAAACCCAATGTGGGACAAAAACCACTTGCTATCGTCTTCCTTTAATATAAGAAAAACCTGTTTACAATCTTGTACTGGTGAAGACTCATACTAGTATGTAGTTACCCACCTGCAAAAGGCTACAACCTTCTCTCATTCTCCAGCTACTACTCGAAGGGAGCTACAACCCCCTAGCTCTTGTACTAGCTAATATGTTTACTAGTACATAGGCGCCGGCCTACTGAAGGCTCCAACCTTCACTCGTTTTCCAGCTGCTACTGGAAGGGAGCTCCAACCCCCTAGCTCTTGTATTGGCCAATATATTTACTAGTACATAGGCGTCGGCTTGCAGAAGGCTATGACCTTCTCTCTTCCTCCAAGGACCACGTTTCATAAATTTTCATACTAGATACTCCTGAAGCACAACACCATAATTTGAAGGCCACATTTCATCCAATTTTCATACTGGACCCATCAACAACATTGAAGCACAAAATAAATCACCATTTCAATACAACTATTGCATCAACCAATCATCAATCTTTGAATCACCCAATACTAAATCACTGAAACCCTGTCAACAAAACATAGTCACCAGAACACAGAGCAGACCACAGAACTCTCCAACTACAACCAGATCCAACTAAAACTTCAAATATCATACTTCATACTATATACACTACTTTGATGAGCTGAACTAGCGTGTATACGTGATTTTACCAAAGTGAACCTGTGTACAGATCTACAAATATTTACTCATAACTTTGCAGCGATTCTAGACATCACTCATACCTAGATCATAACATTTATACAATAAAACATGCATCAATAATTCAGATCCAGTCTATCCATGATCAAACCACATAATGATAACACATTCCAAGCCTTATGATCTTGATCCATCATCCGTCATCAACCACATAGGTGCATCCTTGGTTCAGATCAAGCAAAGAATCACAAACTCATAACCAGCATACTAGATCTCACACTTCATTAGATATTCAATCCTTGCACACTTGCACTTTAGCCTAATGATCTTCTTCTCCTTATATAGGTTTAGGCCTCTCTCAATACCATGGTCCAAAACCACGTAGGACCGATACCTTGGACCCAATACCTAGGGTCAATACCTCGGACCAAATACCATGGACCAATACCAAAATACCATGGACCAAATACCACAGACCAAAACTTAGTTTTCCAACATGTACGTGCATTTCCTTCTGTGAAAGTGTGTGTGTACGTTATATGCACCTTTGTATATAGTGAACCTGCGTGTATACTTGACTTGGTCAATGATGAACCTACATATACCTTTTCGTATACGTGACTTTGTATATAGTGATCCTGCGTGTATACGCGGCTTGGTCAATTGTGAACCTACGTATACCTTTATTTCTTCATTCTTTATTGTTTACTTGCTATACTGTGATCTTTCATCTGAGAGAGTTGCCACCAAGGAAAACACCTATGTCATACCTGTATCATAATTCCAACAGAAGTATGCTTAGGACCTCTGGAATAGTGTGAAAAGGTGAATACACTCTCCAAAAAGGGTTTCGAATGCAACAATGGTTTTCTTTAGGTCAGCAAGGCTTTTAAATTGGTTCAATTGATTAACTTATTAGAAATGTTGTTAAAATTTTAAGTACAACCATTCAGCACTTCAGGAATACCTGGAAAATGAAGCTTTGGTATGCAGAAGGATTCTCTGGGGGCAGTAACAGCTTTTTGAGGCTTCAATGATGTTTATAGTGCTTCAACTCGGAGTCAACAGTGTCTTTTGGTGGTAAAGTTTGAATTTTGGTTGTAAAATGGCTCAAAATAGTCCAGCAGATCTTCAGGGCTTTAGAATAGGTCGGCAGAGGTTCTTTTTGCAACCACTAACATAATAACAGTGAAAATACTGGAAAGAGCAGCTTCTTTTGTTTTTAACCAATCAGTGGTTAATCTTTGGGCACAGGGTTAAGCAGGGCGGTTTCATCTGACGTGAGGAGGTGGTATTATGGTTTATCGCACCGCTTTAGAGTGGTAGAATGGTTTTATTTTGGAGGACGCAATATAATGTGGGGCTGCCACATAGCGAAAAGGCAAGTGGGGAAACAACTAATCTCACATGCTTTTGGGATGTTAAAGGTCGGATGTCAAAGCACACGATATGGGATGCAGGCCATTGGATCTGGAGGTGGGTAATCGAAGGATTATCACGTGGGGGAGTTGTGAGGGATGAGTCGGGGTGTGGGGTTGGGTTATAGACAGGCATAGATTTAAATGATAGTGGGAATTTAAATGAAGTGCGACACGGTGATATTGTATTCGGAGGAGTATAATACATATTGCGTAGGTTTAATATAGTGGGGGTTAGGATTATATAGCGGAGAAAAATATATCAAAACTATAGGTTAAAATAATATAAATGGGTCTTGGGGAAATATTAGAGCGAGTGTTAGAAACACATTAGGGATGAGTTAAATAATATTGGGTGGGGGTTCGCATGGGGCCCGATTACCTTAGGGAAAGGGTTTTGAGGAAAGGCAAAGGATTAGAATAAGGGGAAAATAAAGAAGGGGAATGTGTTAGAACAAGGGAAAATTAATAGGGAAGGGGTTTTGTTACAAGGGAAAATGAGTTTGGAAGGAAGTTAGTAATATATAAAATGATCCAAAGCCCATGGATCTTTAGATTGACGGTGAATGGGTGCACTATTAAGGCACTCCTTGCAATATGTCAATAGTTCAAATCCCCCGTGGGTGCTTAGGTAGTATTATATATATATATATATTATATATATATCATATATATATATATATATATATATATATATAAATATATATATATATATATATATATATATATATATAATGATCCAATTGATGATCTCCATGCCTTGTGCAAACTGCTTCTTCCTACCCATCATTTACCTTAACATTTTTTCTTCATTTATTGGGTGCATCTGAGCTTGCTGACCCTTTATTTCTTTTTCTTTTTCAAGAAAACTATCTAATTCTAACCTTATGACTTTCAAATGGCTCATATTAATTTGTTCAACTCAATATTTTTCTCTACGTAACTACTAATCTACCAAGATTAAATAGTTTGGCTAGATCTTTATTCTCTATCTATCAGCATGAAATTTAAAGCATGAATGAATCAAGATTAAACTATTTGAACATCATGGATTGTGGCATTTTTGACAAGTTGCACACAATCTTATTTTGCAAAGAAAAGTAAAAAGTAGTGGCATTTGAATTTGCATCACTTTCAGAATCTATTTTTTATCTCTTTTGGTGGGGTTCATATTTTATTTTCTTTTTTGATCCTTTTCTTTTAGTCCTTTGATTTTTATTTTAGGACTTCACCCTCTTTACATTTTTTATTTTTAATATGGGAAAACATTTTGCAAAAATCAAAAGTATGTGCAATATTACAAGACTAATCATAGTCAATTCAAAATTATGAATCCTATTATTATAGGACCCTAACAGTGGCTCCACATGGGGATGGAATTTCCTAGTGAAATGTCAAGAACTTTAAGATCAGTAACCTATGAAACTTTGATTGTGCTTACCTTGTAACTGCTTTTTTGTAATCTGCTTTATTCATAACTATGATACTACACCTCTCAAAGCTTAGGGCCTTCTCTTCGAGCTTCAACCTCAAAAGATAATCATCTAATCCAATCTAAACTTTGCAATGTTATGTACAATGAGAAAAGTAAACAAATGAACTGATGTTAACAAATCCCAAGTGATTTATCCTCCTTTGGATATCATTAGATTCTACCTGTAGTTCTTGGATCATCTTCATCATTGGTACTCCTAAAGAGGATGGAAAGACAACATCCATTCCATATAATAGTTGATAAGAAGATGTACCAATGGACTTTTTTGTAGTTAATCTGTCTGCCCATAAGGCATTAACCAAGTTTTTGTTCCATGTCTTCTTATTGTCTTTTAACAGTTTTTTGATGATATTAACAAGGATTTTATGTTGGGCTGAGGAGGATGGGTGAGTTTCCCCAATTATGTCTAAACCCCATTGTTGAAAAGGAATTTCTGTGGAGATGGGTTTGAAGGGTAATGGTAAGAGTTTCTTCTTGCCTTCAAATATTTGGCATTTGTAACAGGAGGTCACATATTTTCTGACATCTGCAGAAAGGGTGCACCAATAAAAACCTACCCTTAAAATATTATCAGCAGTTGTTTTCCAGTATAGGTATCACCGGTAATCTCTTGCATGAAATTCCTGCATGACTTTGTCAGCTTCATCTTTTAATAAACAATCTAACAAAATTACACCATTATCATTCCAAAATAAAACATTGTCTAGGATACAATATTTCATTTCTTTCATCTTTAGGAATCTACTTTTAGTTCTAGATAGACCAGGAGGATCTTGTAGGTTGAGTAAAATGAAAATAATGTCTGCATACTAGGGTGAATCTATGAAAGCTTCATTGATTTGTGGAGTCGCCATCTCTTCCTGATCATCTATAGCATCAATGAAATTTATGTCTAAGGCTCGACAATTCGATTCAACCATGAGTTTGGCTAAACCTTAGCCTTTAATCAATTTTGTAGGCTTGATCTCAATGTCATATTCTAGTATGGTGGCAATCCATTTTCCTCTTTTTCCATGAGGCCCATTTTGAGTTAGAATGTCCTTTACAACTGTGTTTGGAAAATATGCTATTATGTGAGAGTGCAGAATATATACTCTAAAATCCTTTAGGGCTTTCACTAAAGAAAGAGATTGTTTTTCCATTATGTTATACTTTAGTGTAGCATCACTCAAAGCTTTACTGAAGAAGGCAATGGGTTTTTCATAACCCTCATCATTCTTTTGCAACAAGACCATTTCAATAGTGTGTTCTGAAGCAAATGAAAAAATTATGAAGTCTTTGTTGAAATTAGGACTTATGAGGACAGGTGTTTTAGTAAGGGATTATTTGATTGCTTCAAAAGATTGCTTAGCCTCTACTATCCAGTTAAGTGTTGAATCCTTTTTCAACATGTTATTCAAATATCTAATTAGTTTTGCTAAATTAGAAATGAATCTTCTAAGAAAATTATTTTAGCTAAGAATGATTGCAATTCTTTAATGTCCTAGGATGGTTGATGTTTAGGATTGCTTATATTCTAGCTGGATCAATTCTAATGCCCTCTTTCCAAATTATGTGTCCTAATAGTTTACCTTCTTCTAGTCCAAAGAGTGTCTTTTTGGGATTCAAAGAAATGCCAAATTTTCTACATTTAATAAAAGCTCTTCTCAAATGATCTAGATGTTCATTGTCTATTTTGGAGAATATTGTTATATCATCTAGATAAATGACTAAAAAGTCATGAATCTCTTCTGCAAAAGCTATATCCATAACTCTTTGAAAGGTAGCTCCTGCATTCATTAATCCAAAAGGCATTTTCAAATACATGAAAGTACCCAAGGGAGTGGTAAATGCAGTCTTTGATTGATTCTTTGGTTGAACTAAGATTTGGTTGTATCTAGAAAACACCTCAAGTAATGAGATTCTAGATGATCCTACCACCCTCTGTAAATTATGGTCCATTTTGGGGAGAGGATAGTTATCTTTTAGTGAAACTTTGTTTAAGTTTCGGAAATCAACACAGAGTCTTATTTCCCCTATCTTTTTCCTAGTGGGAACTAAATTAGAAACCCAATCTGAATACCTAATTGGTGCTATGATTTGTGCCTCATACATCCTTTTTACTTCTTTTTCAATCAATGGAATAAGAATTGGATTAATCCTCCTAAGCTTTTGTTTAAAGGATTTCTAATCTTCTTTGATGGGTATTTTATTTTGAATAGTGTTGGTGTCATAAGATTTGAGGTCTTCATAACTCTAGGCAAAGACATCTTGAAATTCATTAAACAAACTTACGTATTTCATCTTTTCAGCTAGAGCTAATGCTTTGGATAATTTAATAGGCTTAGGTTTTTCTTTTGTTCCTATATTACATTCTTCTATGTCTCATCTTAAAGGTTCCATTTTTTGTTTTCTAGCTACATCATTTGAATCAAACAAATCTTCTAATGGGGCTAATCCCTTAGGCAAAAAGTTATTTTTAAGGTTTAAAATATCATAATCATCTGTGACTATTTATTCTATTTCTACTTTTTCTAAGTTATCTATTTCTACTTTAGTGAATTTAGTGGGTTTATTTATATCTACAACATTTATATCTATCTCACTATTTATGATGTCATCTATTGTACAATCAGTATCTATGTTACGGTTTTGGAATTCTCCCTCAACATTCAGAAAATTATAGATTTGAGAATCTTGTGAAAAACTCTGCCAATATTTCATATTATCATGTATAACAAGCCTGTGTCTTACCTCTGCAGTGTACTGGTGATTGGGCTGAAAAGGTAATCTACAAATGCTATCAAAAGTAGCCAAAATCTGAGCTTGCATGTTTTGTTTCCTAGGAGTAACAACAAAACCAATTTCAAGAAGTTCTTTAATCAGATCTAGAATAGTTTCTCTGTATTGGCTAAGTCTAGGATTATTCACAGAATACTCTCCTTTAATTTGTTTTATGATCAATTCTGACTCTCCCATGATAGAAACTCTCTTGGCACCAAGGTTTCTTACAATTTGCAATCCTAAGATTAAAGCCTCATACTTTGCCATGTTTTTTGTACATTTGAAGTTTAATCTAAAGGCATGACCTTCAGAATGATTATTTTCCATGTTATGAATCCAAACTCCTGCACCAAATCCTAATCTGTTCACTGAACCATTAAAATCTAGGTGCCACCTAGATTCATGAAATATATTACCACTGTCAGGTTCTTTGTGTTTGTATTCTAAAGATGTGATTTCATCTTTGCCATTGTTTGAATTATGCAAGATAAATGAGTCCAAATCAGAATTCATGGAATAAATAGGGTAATTATGTGGTCTTTCTAAACTACTTACCATGTATTTCATCAAGGTTTCTCTGTAAAGCTTCCTTTGCTGTCCAAATACAGAAATAGTAGCATATGACATGTCTAATTACAGAGATCCTTGTAATTTTGCTCCCCATGAGCGAGATAACAACATACCATATGTAGGTGGAATGTCAACAACTACTATGTCCATAACAATACTTTTTGTTGGGCATTGGACTAGAGTTACGCATAGATTTTTTTATCAAACCTAGGCATTTAACTTGACTAGAATCAAAGGAAAACAGGTCCTTGTAGGGGCTAGTGATGTCTAAGTTTAATCTTTCCATGACTACTTTAGGCATTAGGTCATGAGATGCTCCTAAATCTAACATAGCATTATGTAGGATTTTATCATGAACGTTTAAGCTAATGTAGAATGGAGGAATACCCCCTTGTTGATGTTTTCCATTCACTTCAGGACCAAATAATAACTCAGGTTGATCATCATTAAGGTTTACAACATCTTCACCTTCACCTATGTCAAGTGTTTTAGTAATTTGTGCTTTGTATGATTCATTTTTCACCAGCTCTATTAAAGGAAATGATTGTTTAGTAGGAACTTTTGTGTTCTTTTTGCTTCTAAGGCTATATTACTCGTGAAATTCATAGATAGGAGATTCGTAGCCTTGTTTAAAGTGAAAGGGCTCTCCAGATTCTAATTGTAATTCTTCCTGGGTAAGAAAAATGGCATCTTCATTGTTTACTCCCATCAAGTTTATCTGGGTGTCCTAGTCTTCTCCAAGCTGTTGTGAACCTTCAGCCTAATTTTCCTGGAAAGGTGGCCTAATTTGTTGATCGAGTGTACCTTCTTTTGATTTTCTAGTATTTGATTTTTCCTGAAGTTAGGGTTTCTGATTTGAGGTCCTTGTTGATTTTCCCACTTAGGTTTTCTTTCCGTATTTTCTAATCTATCCATTAACTTTTCTAAAATTTTAGCCAAAGTATCTATCTTAACATCTGAATTGGATGGTTCTTCCTTAATGGTAACTCTCCTCTCATTCCTCATTCTATCTCTTTTAGCCAACAAGTTAGATTCTACACTAACATCATCACTCTAGATCTGTTCTAAAGTTGGAGGGATTTTTCTCTCAATTGGTAAGACATATCAGTGTCAAAACCATCAGGAAATTTGATTAGTGCCAAGTCTAGTGGAGGTTTGATATTTGCAGGGATCGCATTATAAAAACTGTTAAATCTAGTACAATAGCCCTGAACAGATTCATTAGGAGCTCTTCTAATGTTTTCATATTCAGACAATATTTGTAAAGGATTTTTCTTTCTTTCTCATCTATTGATAAACAATCTATGGAAAACAGTTAAATTAGAAATATGACCAACAGGTAGAGATTTAAACCATTTCTTGACATCTCTTATTAGTGTTTGTAAAGAATCTCATCTGTACATATTTTTCATCAATTTCATGTGATTCAAAATAATCATTCATTTTATTTACATTTTGGTGTGCAGTATATTGACCAGTACCATCAAACTAAAATATTTTACTCTGGTAGACTTTGGGCATGGCATGTACTTAAGCTGGTAAGGTCAAAGCAATCATATCTAGTGGCCATGGCTAATATTCTAGCTTGGCTAGGAGGTAAATTAGTAGTGCTTGAAGATGAAATTGAAGTGATTGCAGATGAGCTTGAAGTGCTAGAAGATGAATTTGAAGTATTTGGAGATGGAAATAAAAGTCTGGGCTGAAGAGGAAGCTTGGGGATGAATGATTATGTGGAATCAAGTGTAGTGGAAGTAATAGATGAGGTGGTACTAAATAAATATGAATTTACAAACTCTGAAGGAATGGTAGAAATCTTAGGAGTAGCAGCAATTAAGGTAGTTAATTCAACTAACTACTGAAAATAGGTTTCGTCTATGTGCCTTATCAAAGTTGAGGTTAAAGCATCAAGCTTTTCAAAAGTGTATAGAACATGTTGATCTAAATCATGATGTATAGTATTCTTCTTTGATTCAATCTTTTGAATAAAAGTAGGATCTATTACAGTATCATGGACAAAATTTTCAGATTTGGTACTAAACAAAGAATGCTCAAATGATAAATCAAATTGAAAATCCTCTAAGTTTGACAACTCTTTACGAAGTGAATTTGCTTTTATTAGCTCACTAGTGCATTCTTGAATTTCTACTTTATTGTTTTTTCCTAAGATTTTGTCTGGATTATCAACAATTATAGTAGGGTTTGGATCTGGATGTGCCCCGGTATAGTATGTTCTTTTGGTAGCCAGAATTTTAAATATTCTTTTTTTTAATGAAACTTTTTGACAACCCTAAAATGGCATTAAGGTGAAAATATGGGATTTAGGATTTCCTTTAAGGTTTATTAAACTAAGGACTGATTTCCCCAGTATGGTCACCATTATGTTATCACTCCAAAATTTCCTCTAGGGTTGTTATGTTGTGTTTAAAGAAATAATAGAGCACCACAAACCTACTTTTGAGATCATGATCTAGCCTTCCTAATGCTCAGAGAGGGATCTCTCTTAATAATTTAACTTTGTTGAATTAATTGATTTTAGGCTAGTTATTTAAGCTTGATTGGGTTTTGATTTGATTCTTTGGTGGAATTACTGACTTAGATGGATAGAAGAATGTCTATTTTCCATTGGTCTATGGAGTCAAAAAGTCAAGAAAATGGAACTGAATCAAGTTCTAAAGGACAGGGAAAGGTAGCTGAGCAACAATAGATATTTTAGGGCTGAGATGGTGAAATGAGTTTCAATTGGGATCAAGGAGCAGTTAAGGATTCCTTAAACAAGATAATGAGGGGAATGAAAGAGGTCAATCGAAACTAGGGAGAAATGAATAATTCCCTACTCTGGATATCATAAGAAAACATCAAAATGAATAAAAGCTCAAGACAAAGTGTAATTAAACATATTCTGCAACAATTTTCCTATTATAACATTTACATTTGGAAAACACACAAGTTTATGGAATACTTAAGAAACTAACAATTTGAACAATTGAAATATACTTCACTGAAGTTTCCCAACACATGAATCCTATAATGCAATGCCTTTATTACTTGTCGAGTCTATTGAATTGAAAATGGTACAATAAACCCTCAGGTTGTAGATGAGTTCCACTATAGAAATGTTAAGAAATCCACACTCTATACTTTGAATTGTGAAGTATTTATACAAAAACTATTACAAAATATCCTAAACTAATTCAGGAATTATTCAAGGAAAAAGAAAAATTTTAGGGAAGAAGATAGAGACACCTAGGAGACCAAAGCCTAGCTATCCCTACTTTTACTGATTTTGTTGTTTGTTGTTTTGATCTCTTGATCCTTTCTCTCTTTTGTTGTTTCTCTGCGCTAGCTGTCCTTTTACTCCGCCTTTGACTTTTAAACTCTGTCTTTCATCTGATACTCTTTGACATAATTGATCTATTACCCTTTGTTGTTTTACCTTGACTGCTCTTAACTACTCTATTTTCATTGTCTTACCTTTCATTTCCACAGTAAGTCATTCAACTTTTCCCAAGTCTCTGCATTTGGTAATTTGATCTTTATCATTCTTCTGAAGATCTCATCAGCCTCTATGTATTTAGAAAATGTACATTTGTTGATAAAAAGATATTTTACTTCATACTGGAGGTAAAAGATATTCTCAAAAGTTTGATGTTACACAAAAATATCGTCACCATGACTATTTGCAGTCAATATGGGTCTATCATCACTTATACTGGCCTCCTAAGCAAGTCTCAGACCTTAGCTCTTCATGTCAAGCTTTGTAAATGAGAGAAAGACATTGAAAATCAATAAAACTTTAGTTCCACACTTTCTCTCACTTTTTCCTGCGGGCCTGCACTCTTTGCTCATATTACCTGCGTATCTGCATGCTCTGTTTATAAAGGGGTGGGTGCGTACCTTTGTAAAAGTCAAAAAGGCACAAGTTTATTCTAAAAAACTCACTTTGGGTTAATTCTAGATGTTTCTAGAAGGAATTTTGACATGGATTGTTCGCTCCAAGGTGGTTCATGCATCCCAAAAGAGAAGGAGCTAATCCCTTGATAGGAGGAGCTATCCCTTTGAAGGAGGGCTTTATCCCTTTGAAGGAGGACCTAGTAACTTCCCTCTATTGAACTATAAATTAAGGCAGTGGGTCAGTTGTTGGGGAGGTTAGAAGCTGAACATTGTTTAGGGTAAATGCTGATGGAATTGAGACTTCCTAGTTAAACTTGAGAGGAGAGGTCACATACCTTTTGGTTTCATTGGGAAGTGAGTGAAACTTGTCAAAGTAGAGGAGACTTCTTGTCGGACCCTGGGAGGAGCTTCTACAACATCAAGGCATGGGTTGTAAAGTTCTTCTTTCATTTGAATTAATACAATCAGATTCATTTTTCTCAACAAATTGTATTATGTGGTTTGTTTCATAATCTCCTTGATCATTATGATGAATATGCTTTATGATATTGGCTTTTCAGGTGCTATTTAATTTGTTTGCTTGTTTGTGTTTGCAGATTTACACTTCAAGGAAGCTCATTTGGAGCGAGGGAGCGAGGCTTCCAAAAACTTGCATTGGACCCAAGGTAGGCCTAAAACACTTGTTTGCCTTTGTTTTGAATTGCATATTTAGAGAAAGATAGTTTTTTATTGGCTTGCTTGTCACTAGATATCTTTAGATACTAGGAAGGTCGATCTTGTCCACAACCTCGACTCATTCCGTGTGACAAAATGGTGACTCTACTGAGGACTAAGTTTTTCACCACCTCGTATTTCTTATCACCCAACACCTAGAGGTTAGTATCCTCCGTTAAATATGTCCAAACAGTCGTCCATGTTTTCTCAATCTCCAGAAGCCTTTTGGTATGGCGGTCCTTCTATTCCCACTGGGTATCAGTCCATTTCTGGTACTTTTTCAAGAGCATCTCCTCGACCTATTGAACAAGGATTATTAACTGGAGATAATGGTACTAAACCGTTGAGTGTAGAAGATATTCTCATGATGTTAGGTTCTATTCCCAATCCCCAACCTCAAGGTGGCCAGACACCACCTGGGGGGCAACCTCAAGGTACTCAGTTTGTGCCTGGGAGGCAACCTCAAGGTACTCAGTTTGCGCCTGGGGGGCAACCTCAAAGACAGTACATACCTACGGGACAGTACGTTCCTCAAGGTCAACCCCAGACTCAATATGTACCTCAAGGTCAACCTCAATATCAATATGTACCTCAAGGTCAACCCCAGTATCAATATGTACCTCAAGGTCAACCCCAGTATTAGTACGTGCCTCAGGGTTATCAACCCAAGGTCAGTACCCAACCCAAGGTTACCAACCACCTTCTAGTCAATCATATTATCAACCCTACCCTCAACCCGGTTATGGTCCTCAATATCCTCAACCTGTTATGGGTCCATACCCTGGAACGAATTTAGTGTGGCATCCATCTCAATCCCAACAGATCTTGCAACCGAATGCGTAGTTGTCATCTCAAACTGGACAACCCTTGGTTTCTAGTTCATCCCAGCAACCTGTCCAGTCTACTGTTCAAACTTCTACCCCTTCTATAGTTTCTCAGTCTGGGCCTCGTACACCTCGTACTCTGCCTCAAATGTCTGCTGCAACTACTGCAACATCTGCTGCATCTACCCCACCTTCTTCTGGAGTATCGACAACTCTGATTTCTACTGTCCCTGTATCTACTCCTCAGACATCTTTGCCTCATTCTGGACCCACGGTCCATACTTCGGTTCAGATGCCTGTAGGGAAACTAGGTTTAAGTATGGTTGTCACCACTCAACCTCAGTTTATTCAAAAACCATACCAAGGACAATACCAATACGGTCCTGCTGCACAACAACCAGTCTATCAGTATCAACCGTACCCTGGGTATACATATCAACAACCTCAGCAACCCCAGTATGGTCTGGTTAATCCTGGTTTTCCAGGAGGAAAGAGTATCCCAAATGCAATTCCAATTCCTATTTATCCTGGATATCCTCCTCCTGGGGCTGGTCTGCAGACCCAAAGTTTTAGGGACCCTAATCATTAGTTACCATTCATCGCAACTTTGGACTTGCCTGACTTGACGCGCCTTACGAACGATCCAATTAACTATCTTCAGTATTGGCCGCCAATGCCGCATAAGTTGCCCAATGATATTACTAAGTTCAAAGGTAAGCCAGGAGAGGACCCATCGAACCATGTGATGAATTATCACCTCTGGTGTGCGTCTAATTCCATTTCATATGATTCAATTCATTTACGACTTTTCCAACGCACTCTAATTGGTCTTGCGGAAAAGTGGTACATCGAGTTACCGCGAGCCAATTTTTATAACTTTAGTGAGTTAGCTACTTCATTTTTAACTCATTTTTAGTTGCCAGTCAGATATGACAATGGCACGGAATTATTAACTTTGTTAAAGCAGTCAACGTCCACTTACATTTCAGATCATATACATCAATGGAGACGTCGACGACGTTTAGTGAAAGTTTTTATCTCGAATCAGACCTTAGCTGAATGGTTTGTAAAATCTTTACTGCCCAAGATCACTGAGGATGTGGCTAAGGCCGGGGTTGTTACTGAGGAGAAAGTAATTTCTCAAGCACAGTACCTTGACTTAGTTTATACTCAGTCGGGTACGTTACACGAGAAAATCCCCGATCTACCCAAACAAAATCAAATCACTGCAGCTCCTTCAGGGTCTCATGCCACTGATGGTATGATTGGTACGGTTAATACCAAAAGTAAGAAGAAGTCTTCCAAGAATTCTTCTCCTATCATAACCTTGCCAGATTCCTCGACAGGAGATTCTTCTGTGGAACTTTCCACCGATATTCATGTTGTTGAGTAATCTACAACTAAATAAAAAACCGGTGGTAAGAAGAAAGGGAAGAAGAAGAATAAAACAGATAAGAATTTGAAAGAGAAACCCGAAAAAGCAGAATCAATTGATGAAAAACACAAACCTCGTTATCCGTGTCTCATTTGTGATGAAGAACATTTTATGAGAGACTGCCCTCATCGTGCAAAGGTTGCGAAAATTGTCAAAGGTTCCCAAACTCCTGCTGTTTTGAAGGATCCTTTTCCAAATCAAGACAGTAAGATGATAGGTTCGTCCTCCAGTGCCAATGAAGAACCCATATTGATGATGTCCCATGTTAGGATTGCAACTCGATCGCAAGATTACGGGAGTAAAAGTCCTGTTGATGGTAAAGAAGTAGAATCTTGTCATTCTAATCCATCAACCTCAGCTCCCAGTTCCAATCCACTACAGATCGAGAAACCTAATCCAAATTTAGTAATCAAACCGCCCACCAAGGGTGTACTTCGAAAGTCTGCTTTCAATCCACATGCGAGAGTGGATCAGAACTATAACATTGTTGAGGATTTAGCTGTTTCACCCTCAACAATGTCGGCTTTGGAAGTGTTGCAATCATGTCCAGCACAGCATAAATTAATTTTTTCGGCTATAGGAGCTGTTGACGTTCAGGACCCGAACCTTATAATCTTCGATCTAGAAAATAGTGCACCGCGCTTACCTCATCAAATGGTTGTCCAGATTCTAGTGATAGTAAAAAACAGACCTGTTCATAGGACTGTGATTGATGAGGGAGCTTCCGCGTGTATTATGTCGATACAGTGTTGGAGATCGCTTGGTTCTCCTTCAGTAAATCAATCCCCGACAATTCTAAAGGCCTTTGATGGCCGTGGGTTTCATCCTTTTGGCATTCTACAGGATTTACCTATAGGGGTTGAAGGTAAAACCGTTAATATATATGTGGAGGTGGTTTATGCCCCTCTAGATTACAACCTTCTCTTGGGTCGTAGTTGGTCTTACACTATGATAGCTGTCGTTTCATCGGTCTTTCGGCTTATAAAGTTCCCTCATAATGGAAAGATCATAACCTTAGACCAGCTGTCTTACTTTTCATCCGATCAAGCCTCTGCTGAGAGCATTCAGCATGTTGGTAAAGCGACGATCCCATATAAGGATGTTGGAGTAGGACTAGTTAAAAATTCTGATTTACTGGGCACTTTTCCTTTTCCTCATGTCAATGCATCGTCTTCTACTGCAACCATTCATATGATTTCATCAGATACCATTGTTAATGATGATCCTTGGATCATACCTTCTAAATTTGAGATAGACTCATTTGGTACTTTTATGCCTTTGATTCCGTATGAACTTGCGTATCAGACTGTGCAGTCGTTCGCCGACACAACATCAACCCAAATTGACTTAATGAATGTGGTCCATGAGGAATCACTTTCGACATCAAACTCGGATTTAATAACGTTTTTTGAACTTGTTCAAACTGATGAGAAAATTCGTGAAATCCTATGCGTCGATGAGTTACCATGGGAAGATATTCATCACAGATCTTCGTTTTCACCCGAGGGAGATCGTTTTGAAAATGATTTTTCATCAATTTTTACGACTGAATATATTAAGGATGCTTAGAATCCAATGAAACATCCCGATTCCGAGTTAAACTTGGGAAATATTTCTCGAACTATTCCCCTTGACATTTCAGTTAAGCCTGGAATTATTGAAAACGTTCATATAGGTGCCTCTTGTACGGAAGATGAAATTCAAACATATAAGGCCCTATTTCAAGAATTCCTCGACGTGTTTGCCTGGTCATATGAGGAAATGCCAGGAATTGACCCCGCAATTGTAGCTAGGCATTAACGGATTAGGTTGAACCCCCACAAGTGTGTTTTCTGTATTGAAACGGGTTGGTTACTAGGGTTTGTTGTTTCGAACGCCGGCATTCACGTCGATCCCTCAAAGGTTGAAGCCATTATCAAATTGCCTCCTCCTTTGAGTCTTCACCAACTCCAAAGTTTGCAAGGGAAAGCAAACTTTTTATGTCGATTCATCCCTAACTACGCCGAGATCACAAAGGGTTTTACCCAGTTGTTGAAGCAGAATACTTCATTATTTTGGGACGAGATAGCTGAGAAATCTTTTTATAAACTAAAACACGTGTTGACCCATGCACCATTGTTGCATCCTCCCAACTACAACCAGGATTAATTCTTGTATTCCACCATTGCAATGGTGTTAGTTCAGGACGATGAATTCGGTACTCAACATGTGATATATTACCTTAGTTGAATGTTAAATCCAACTGAGCTAAAATACTCACATGTGGAGAAATTGGCATTGGCAGTCGTTCAAGCTGTCCAACGTTTTCGTCATTACATTTTACTACGTAAGACTACAGTTATTTCTGATTGCAACCCTATGATCTATATTTTGACCAAGCAATTGCTGGGGGGCAAGTACTCCAAATGGATTGTCATCCTGCAGGAGTTCGACTTGGAGTTTGAAAAGTCTAAGTCAAAGAAATATTTAGTTTTTGCGGAATTAATGTGTGACTTCCCGCGTTCTGACACAGAAACTATGGTGGAAGAGCCCATTGCAGACGAATCCTTATTTCTAATCAACACTTTAGATCTGTGGTACGGGGATATCATCGTTTATCTCCAAACCCAATCCTTTCGGCTAGATATTTCATGATCGGAATGTCGAAAAATACGATTCCAGTCCCAACAATTCAAAATTATTGGAGATACTCTTTATCGTCATGGGGCGGACTCTGTTTTTTGACGTTGTTTGAATCATGAGGAAGCTGAAAGGGTCCTAAATGACTGTCACTCTAGAGCATGTGGCGGTCATATGTCTGGGTATGCCACAACCCAAAAGATATTGCGCGCTGGCTATTTCTGGCCATTTATGTTTAAAGATTATATTATTGCGGTCCGAAAATGCCAAAATTGCCAAATTTTTGATCGAAATATGCACGCTCCACCTGCTCCTCTTCACCCTATAATTGTCGTTGGTCCTTTTGCCAAATGGGGTATCGATTTTATTACATGTAACCCTCACTCAGCCTGGGGGCATGCGTATATTATCCTTGCGGTAGATTATTTTACCATGTGGGCCGATGCGATGCCTACATTTGAGGCAGACGGAAAAACAACTGTGATTTTCGTATTCAATCATATAATTGCTAGATTTGGTGTTCCACAAGTGATTATCACTGATCATGGGCGTCATTTTCGAAACGTTATGATGACTGAACTTACAGGCCAATTTGGCTTGCGTAACGACAGTTCAACTCCTTATTATCCACAAGCTAATGGCCTGGTTGAAGCCATCAACAAAGTTCTAGTCATCATGATCCGACAAATCATTGGAATTCTTCAGTCGAATTAGCATAACATGCTATTTTCAGTGCTTTGGGCATATCGAACCTCAGTAAAAACGTCGACAGGTTTCACCCCTTTCCAACTAGTTTATGGTTTGGAAGCTGTGTTACCTATTGAGTGCGAAATCCCGTCATTGTGAATGGCCATCGAGTTACTTCCAGCCACTTCCGAAGAGGAAAGATGTTTGTTATACTTGGCTTAGCTAGATGAGAATCGCCGCGATGCTGCATTAGCGATCGAATCTCATGCAAAACGTATTAAAGCTCAGTATGACGAAATGTGACCCCGCAAAATTGTTCGGAAGGATCTAGTCTTATTGTACGATCAGGAAAAGAATAAATTAGGCGCTAAAAATTCGTGCTATGTGGCATGGCCCTATATTGTCAGCGAAAGCTAGCGAAAGGGGCCCTATAATTGGTAGACTTTGACAGGGTCTCTTTAGGTAAACCCAGAAATGGTCTTTACCTGAAGAGGTATTATGCTTAAAATGAGTGTGGAGATTTTTTAGTTAGGTTAGTTTTTTCTTCTAGCTAGTGTGTTTTAGATTAAAAAGTGTGCTTAGCTTAGAGAGATTTTTTTTTGTTATTCCTGCTTATCTTGGTTTTACTCTTGATGTCGCAGATGTCGACGCCTCTCCAAACATACATTGGTTTCGATGATGGTGCTTTTCGTAGTACACAGAATATTTCTTCCGCAGCTTGGGTTATCTATTCGCCCTCTGACGAGTTGGTATCTATGCATGGGGTAAGCCTCGGTCAAACAACAAACAACATTGCAGAGTATAGTGCAGTGATTGAGTTATTATCTGAATCTATTTCATTTGGGATTCAGAGTTGATAGTGAGGTTAGATTCTGAACTCGTTGTATTACAGCTTAATAGAGTATACGCCATTAGAAATCCAGTTTTATTGAGATTATTTTTTGAGAGTGCGTCTCTTGGAATGTGAATTTGACTATATTGAATATCAGCATATTCCAAGATCTTTAAATACATTAACAGATGCAATTGCTTCTCAAATGTTAAATAAACATGTGCAATAATCATACAAGTAAATTTAAAAACATTCCATAACATGTTTAACAAGATAATCCGGTAATAATGATATCATATAATATAGAAGTGTGTCAAAATATACATCGTCCTCGATCATAGGTTGAAAAACACCTTATGATCGACAAAACTGATAAGTATAAAAAGCAAAAATGTCATATGTGACTACAATAGGCGATCATCCCATCACTGGTGATGATCTCGATACGAAACCACTGCAAGGGCCACCTTACAAAGGAACCTCCTAAAACGTCCTGGGACCCCAATCACATAGCACTGAAGTCGACGAGGGATGTCATCGATGCTGGTCTCTGGAATGTCCCTTGTCAGGCACTCTAGATGGCTCTCCAACTCGGCCAAAG
Organism: Pinus taeda; assembly: GCA_000404065.3. NCBI lineage: Eukaryota > Viridiplantae > Streptophyta > Pinopsida > Pinales > Pinaceae > Pinus > Pinus taeda. Next base: position 232,719 of record APFE030867808.1, read on the forward strand.
TCTCTACTGATTCATCCTATGGGGCTGGAGCCGGTGCAACTGGTTGTTTCCTCTCGTAAGGCCTGAGAGCGTCTGGTCAACGTGGGCCCACATCTACATTTGAAACTTTTACTATCAGTTTTGGGATGAGATAAAAACAAACAAAAAATTAAATTAGGAAAATGTTAAAAATAATTTTACCTGAGTCATCCCATTGCTCTCCTAGTGGAAGAGCCATGTCTGGGTCCCCACAAAAATCAACCCCAGCATAAGGAAAGTCCTGGATAGAAAAAAACCTGGTTCTCCAACCATTGGAAATACTCAGGTTTGAACCGAATGACCTCGGTCACCTCATCAAGATGACGGGCCATAACTGCAACCCATCGCATCAGTTTGGGCTCTCGAGGAAGCCCAGCTCCAACAGTGAGGTGTTGCGGGATCAACATTGGAACCCTCTCCAAGACCAAAACTCACAACTATAGCACCATATCCAAAAGTCTTTAGTTGTCCGTTTTTGGCCCTGGTCAGTTGGCCTTTCACATTGGCCAACATAGCATCGGACCAGTTGAAAATGGTGCCTCAAAAGCAATCGACTGCCATCCGCATCTGGGATCCGGTGGCTATGTGTAGCGCTGCACTACCGCAGAGTTTGGTAACTATAAACCCAATAACCATGAGTTCAGGATGGGATATGGTTTTGATATCTATCCCTTTGTCAGGGTTCTTGACGTTTCAACACTCTAGCCGGAGGCTCTCGACAGACTGGCCACCTGCCCTGGCCCCGAATAGAGTCAAATGTTCACCCCTCCTGGGCAAACCAGTCAAAAAGTATATATCTGCTGGCTCGATTTCGAGCTGGTGCCCACCAATAAAGAAGCACTGGTCCTGTATACTCCATCTATCAACCAGCCACTACAAAAAGTCAACCTGGGCCCTCATGCCAGGTATGGCCCAGAATTTGTATAAGCCACATGCCTTCAATGCATCAATCGAAGGTTGATGATTCATCGCGGCGAGGTCCACATCCTCATGCTCCCGTTCTCGCCAATCAAGCATGATGTTTATCCTACATCCAAGTAAAAAGGCAAATTAGAATGCATAAAATTGATTTCTTTGGGTAATTTTTGAGTTAGTTAGGTTTTTACAAACCTTTGCGTGGGGTATGCACCCCCTTGTTAGGGACAGTGCGTGAGGTCCGCACCTTGCCTTCATGGCAGGTGCATACCCCCAACTTTTTTCCCATTGCAAAAAAGTCGGGGTACGCGGGTCCCCTGTGGTAAACCCGCGGACCCCCGCGCGCGGGTTTTGAAACCTAAAAACTTCGTAAAAATAAAAATCAACCCCTAAAAAATAATTTTAAATGGATAGAAATGAAGAGTAGGATGATGTGGATTACCTGGAGGAAACGGCATTTGATTTCGACGGACAGATTTTCCGCAATCTTCACGGGAAGTTTCTGGTCAAAAGCCCTTTTTTCTCACCCAAATCTCAAACGGTAAAAATGAATGGTAAAAAGTCCTTTTTATAAGTTTTTTGAGTAAATAAACTCTAAATTTGTTTATGTTTCACTTTAAAAAGGTGTTTTTTGCGACATTTTTACCCATTTTTAAACAGGTATGAATAATGTTTGAGTTTTTTTTTCAGGATAACGGATTTTTCAGGCGAAATCAATCATTTTCAACGAAAAAACATTAGAGTCACCTTTAAGCTCTTTTCTGACTCCTAAAACATGAAAATATTGCCGAGTTTTTCTTTTTAAGCTCGTTAAAACGGAACTAAAAAGACGGTCCTCTTACAGCCCTTTTCTGACCGTAAAAACACAAAAATATTGCCAGGTTTTTGTCATTTCAAATTCGATATTGGTCATAAAACGACGTGTCGTTGATCGCTTTTTTACTTTTTCGGATCAGAGGCACTAATTACGAAAAGTACTCCTTGGTTGTAAAAGATCAAGCGGTTCTCTCAAGTATTATTTTATACTTTTTCGGGCTTGGGAGACATAAATTTACGAAAAAGGTCAACCCTGGAGTCTTCTTAAGTTTTTTCAGACTCTCGAAAATTGAAAAACGCCGAGTTTCTCCTATACTGGACTCGTTAAATTTCGACAGTAAAGGACCTATTCAATTACAAATAGGAATGGACCAATCCTTCTTAGAGTTTGAACTTAAACTAAGTTGGACTCATCTGAAGGATGAGCTTATAATCAAGCATATGTTATCCTCCTCAAGCTTGTAAAAAATAAAGAGGTACTTGCCAGAAATGGTGGGGGAAAAGAGAGAAAAATGAGCCTGTTTGTCATACTTTGTAACCACTCTTGAACACGACACTTTCATTCACTTGGGTTGGGAAATCCTTTTCCTAATAGTTGATCAAACCACATTGAAAGTCTTCAGTTGGTTTCTGGGTATTAACTTTGGGTCAATTGTCACCGAACCATCTGTTGTGTCGTTATGTGTTCAAGAGGTCAGTGCGAATAAGCCATTAATTTGCAAAAATATCTGTCATCCATCTTGACCATCCCCGAGTCAGTCCTTGCAACTAAATTTCTTCAAACTTGATCTATGATTTCGTGTTGTGGGCTTGCCTACGACGGATCACTTTCTATCGACTTCAGCTCTTTATCTAGAAAGATGATCTAGAAATCGCCAATACCTTGGGAGCTGCATGCCTCAATGGCAGGTTTCTCGTCTTCGATGATAGGTTGCATCATTGACCTTCGATCGAAGGATTCCGTGACATGTTCAACATCGGCACATCTAATCACATCTCATGGACTGTACTAAGTACTTTGAGAGCCATTGTCATTATTGGTGGTTTCTCTCACACTTGTTAACAGTTTACATCATCGAATGGTAATCAAGTGGTTTCTACCATGTTCAACTTCGACACATTCATTTGCATGGATAGAACCGTACTATTTCAAGAAGTAGAAATGAAGACCCTGGATCTAGTTTCCACCATCCAGGCTGCAAGGAATTTTGTATTCATTATATTGTAGACTATTCATAAACAAATGGCTGCATCCATACTGTGTCTACATGTGTCTATACTTGTGATGTATTACAAGATCGTTCCTATATCAGACCAGTAGTCAGTTTTCTAGTTAGTCTTGATCTGAGTATGGGAATGCCTACCTTAGCGATGATATGATCTCATATATATATTTTGCATTTGAATGTTTTTACAAGTTCCAACGGGGCTCTCCACAAGATGATCCTCGAAATGATAAAGTACTTCACTCTTCCTAAATGATAAATGAAATCCTCATCTACTACAGACTTCACACTTTAGGGGGAAATCTGTTACACAAAAATATCGTCACCATGACTATTTGCAGTCAGTATGGGTCTATCATCACTTATACTGGCCTCGTAAGCAAGTCTCATACCTTAGCTCTTCATGTCAAGCTTTGCAAATGAGAGAAAGACATTGAAAATCAATAAAACTCTAGTTCCGCACTTTCTCTCAATTTTGCCTATGGCCCCGCACTCTTTGTTCATATTACCTACGTATCTACGTGCTCTGTCTGTAAAGGGGTGGGTGCGTACCCTTGTAAAAGTAAAAAAGGCGCAATTTTATTCTAAAAAACTCACTTTGGGTTAATTCTAGATGTTTCTAGAAGGAATTTTGACGTGGATTGTTCGCTCCAAGGTGGTTCATGCATCCCAAAAGAGAAGGAGCTAATCCTTGATAGGAGGAGCTATCCCTTTGAAGGAGGGCTTTATCCCCTTGAAGGAGGACCTAGTAACTTCCCTCCATTGCACTATAAATTAAGGCATTGGGTCAGTTGCTGGAGAGGTTAGAAGTTGAACATTTTGAGGGTAAATGTTGATGGAATTGGGACTTTCTAGTTAAACTTGAGAGGAGAGATCACATACCTTTTGGTTTCATTGGGAAGTGAGTGAAACTTGTCAAAGTAGAGGAGACTTTTTGTCGGACCCTGGGAGGAGCTTGTACAGCATCAAGGCACAGGATATAAAGTTCTTCTTCATTTGAATTAATACAATCAAATTCATTTTTCTCAACAAATTGTCTTATGTGGTTCGTTTCATAATCTCCTTGATCATTATGATGAATATGCTTTATGATATTGGCTTTTCAGGTGCTATTTATTTGGTTTGCTTGTTTGTGTTTGCAGAATTACACTTCAAGGAAGCTCATTTGGAGTGAGGGAGCGAGGCTTTCACAAACTTGCATTGGACCCAAGGTAGGCCTAAAACACTTGTTTGCCTTTATTTTTTGCGTATTTAGAGAAATATGGTTTTTGATTGGCTTGCTTATCACTAGATATCAGTAGATACTAGGAAGGTCGATCTTGTCCGCAACCTCGACTCATTCCGCGTGACAGGGACAACGCTAATCAATCGACAAACCTTTTCAAATGCCTTAGTTCATTTAGGGGCTGCAATTAATATCTTAACAACCACCACTTATCAAAAACTGGGCATTACATCAGTAGAACCAACTTTCACTTTATTAGAACTGGCTGACCGATCAATGGTTAGGCCGGAAGGCACACTACATGATGTCATGGTATTCGTTGATTCCTGGGAATACCCTGCCGACTTTTTGATAATAAACCCCAAAAACTAACTTGATGGACATCCATTAATTTTAGGTAGACCTTGGCTTGCAATAGTTGATGCTTACATTGGCTGCCGACAAGGCAGTATGACCATAACTAGAGGGAGTAATATCAAGAATCTAGCCCTATACCCTCCAGCCCAGCCAAGTGTAACAATAATAAACACTAACAAACATCCTGTATCATACCTTACCAAAAACATTAGATCCCCATTAACTATAGAAGATGCCATCGATTTCAAAGATCAAACAAAGGATGATGTTATTAACAACTTTATTAACCAAGCTGAATCCAGATCTCGCGTACAATGTCACAAGATAGAGGCAACATTTGATAATGAATTATAAGAACATCCTCTCAAAGAAACTCATGATCAAACAATACCTACTACCTCTATTTCAAATAGAAAAACCATAGAGATTGAGCTAGGAAAAACTTTAAACATCAATAATAACCTGACTCCTGAACAAGAAGAAAAGATGATCTAACTACTGAGAAAATACAAGGAAGCGTTTGCATGGGATTATCTGGACATGAAGGGAATCGATCCCCAGTTATGTACACACCACATTTATACAGAAAAGGATGCAAGGCCTATTCGCCAACCCCAAAGAAGACTTAACCCTCATCTAAAAGACATTGTGAAAGCTGAATTACAAAAACTTTTAGATGTAAACTTTATTTATCCTATCTCTGATAGCAAATGGGTCTCTCCACTTGTAGTGGTGCCGAAGAAGAATGGAAAGTGGAGGGTTTGTGTAGATTAAAAAGAATTAAATAAAGCAACCTAGAAAGACCACTTTCCCCTTCCATTCATTCACCAGGTATTAGATACATTAGCAGGAAAGAAATTCTTTTCTTTCTTGGATGGCTTCAGTGGATACAATCAGATTCAGATTACCCTTGAAGATCAAGACAAAACTACTTTTACCTTTCCTTGGGGAACATTTGCCTACAGAGCTTTACCCTTTGACCTATGCAATGCCCCTGCCACATGTCAAAGGGCTATCCTCAACATCTTTTTAGATTTAATAAATGAAGGGCTCGAAGTATACATGGATGATTTCACACCATATGAAGATGATTTCGACCTAGCACTAGACACATTGGAAAAGGTGTTGCAACAATGCTTTCGCTACTAGGCTCTGCTTGAGCCATGAAAAATGCTATATGATGATGATTGAAGGACTCATCCTAGGTCATTATATCTCAGCAGCTGGAATATAGGTAGATTCGGCCAAAATTCAAATAATTTTGTTAATACCTACTCCTACCACACAAATAGAGGTATGCGGTTTTCTTGGATTTTCTGGTTATTATAGGAGATTTATAGAACATTTTTCTCAAATAGTTTCACCTCTATACGCACTAACATCGAATGTTGACTTTGTTTGGATAGATAAATGTGATCATGCTTTTGAGGATCTAAAAAAACTTGTGTCAATAGCCCTAGTACTCAGAGGTCCAAACTGGGATCTGCCATTTCAAATTTCATCAGATGCTTCAGACACAGCTATTGGAGCAGTCCTTGGGTAGGAAGAAGACAAAAAACCATATGCAATCTATTATATTAGCAAGAATTTGTCTCCTGTTGATTTAAACTATACCGTTACTGAAAAATATTTTTTAGCTGTAATACATGCTGTAAATAAATTTAGGCATTACATCACTGGATATCCTGTTGTTTTATATACAGATCACTCTGCCATAAAATATTTAGCAAATAAATGAACTACAAACAGTAGAGTAACAAGATGGCCGATTTTGTTGCAGGAATTCGACATCACAATAAAAGACCAACCTGGGAAAGAAAATCCTATAGCTGACTTTCTCTCACGAATGCCAAAGCCAGTAGACGCAGCAGCAGTTGAAGATCAATTTCTAGATGAACATTTGTTCACTGTTACTGTCAAAACGCCCTGGTATGCTGATGTTGCGAATTATTTAGCAGTAGGCAAATTACCAAAACATCTGACTCCCAATGAATGAAAGCAGATTGTCCAGCGTAGTACCAAATTTTCTTGGATTGGGGGCTACCTATTTCATACAGGAGCAGATATGCACATTAGAAGATGCGCCCGTGAAGATGAAATTTTTGACATTTTGAAAGCCTATCATGATGGATCGTGTGGCGTACATTTCGCAGATCGAAGAACTGGTCACAAAGTTTTGCAAACAGGGTATTATTAGCCCACAATCTTCAAAGATGAAAATATTTTTTTTCAAGCTTGTGACAGTTGCCAAAGCGCAGGACGCCCTGGACAGTCCGATGAAATGCCTTTGAACCCACAGCTAGTCATTGAACCATTTGAGCGTTGGGCACTCGATTTTGTTGGTCCGATCAACCCATCATCAAATCAAAAAACATATATTTTGGTAGCAACGGAATATGTAACCAAATGGGTTGAAGTAGAGGAACTACCAAGAGCTAAAGAGGATTTTGTCATTCATTTCCTGTTCCAGATATTTGTGCGATATGGCCTCCCAAGAGACATAATCACGGATGGAGGACCATAGTTTGCTGGTAATAAAATTGCTGCAACACTAAAAAGCTATCATATTCAGCATAAAATTACTACTCCATACCACCCACAGGCAAATGGCCAAGTAGAGAGCACGAATAAAGTAATAGAAGCAATAATGACAAAAACCATTGCGTCACACGGATGCGATTGGGCTACAAGATTGACGGAAGCCTTGTGGGCATATAGAACAACATGGAGAAACACTACTGGTTATTCACCTCATCAGCTAGTATTTGGAAAGGAACCCATCTTTCCAATAGAATTCGAAATACAAACCTTGAGAACAACACAAGAAGTTGGTCTAGATTTAAACAAGGCCCAGATTAGTAGACTACAACAAATCAACGAACTGGATGAAATCATGCTCTCTGCTCTTCAACATATCGCATTAATCCAACAACAGAGAGCCAAATGGCACGACGCCCTCATAAAAAAGAAAGTCTTTCGTGAAGGAGATTGGGCACTACTATATGATTCTAGGTTTCAGGATTTTCTGGGGAAACTCCAGACTCGCTGGCTGGGCCATACGAAATCCAGAAGGTACATGATAATGGCACTATTACTTTAACCAACATTGATGGATCTGGACATACCTTTAAGGCAAACGGGCACCGAGTTCGATTGTACCGAAAACCACTTACTAGGGAATCCTTCTACCAGCAACTCCGAAAAGACTTTGACATGCAAATTCTGGCTGAGGAAGAGAACTCTTCCTCACCTTTGGTTCACTAAGTGATTTGATTGCTTTTAAATTTTGTACATAATTCTTTTGTTTTATTTGTGTAAATTACTTTCTGTACAGATTTCTGCATTTCTGCAACTTTTGCATTTTGCTGTTCCTTTCAGATGGAACAACATTTTCATCGTTCTGCTATTTCTTTTCGAAGGAACAATGCTTCTGCATTTTGCTGTTCCTTTTGGAAGGAACAACATTTTCACCACTTTGCTGTTCCTTTTTGAAGGAACAACGCTTTTGCATTTTGTTGTTCCTTTTCGAAGGAACAACATTTCCAGCATTTTGCTGTTCCTTTTCAAAGGAACATCACTTTTGCATTATGCTGTTCCTTTTCGAAGGAACACGATTTTCGCCGTTAGTTATCCCTTTCCAAAGGAATAACACTTTTGCATTCTGCTATTCCTTTCCGAAGGAACAACATTTCCGCCACTTTGCTGTTCCTTTTCGAAGGAACAACACTTTCACGTTTTGCTGTTCCTTTCTGAAGGAACACCATTTTTGCATTTTTGTTGTTCCTTTCCGAAGGAACAACTCTTTTACGTTTTGCTGTTCCTTTCTGAAGGAACAACACTTTTACGTTTTGCTGTTCCTTTCTGAAGGAACAACACTTCTGCATTTTTGTTGTTCTTTTTTGGAGGAACAACACTTTCATTTTTCTGCTGTTCCTTTCCGAAGGAACAACAATTTTATTTTCTGCTGTTCCTTTTCAAAGGAACAACACCTCCATTTTTCTGCTGTTCCTTTCCAAAGGAACACCGTTTTCGCATTTTTTGTCTGCGCTTGCTTTCTTTGCTGTTTCGATTAAGGGACAATTGCTGTTCCTCTCAAGGAACAAAAGTTTCGAGCATGTTTTTCCTTTTGCTTGCGGTTTTTGTGTACAGTAGCTGTTCTATCTTGAGAACAACATTTTTGGAATGCATTTTTTTTTTCCTTTTTGTGCATTTTACCATTTAGATCATTTTTGTGAGTCATGGTGATTTAAAGCACAACTATACATTTATGCAACAATACAAAAACTAGAGGATATTGCAATAAGCAAATTATTTAAAAATCATTATTTTTAGAAGAAATTGCTTTGAATTGATAAGAGAAAAGAGGAAAGGACACAGCTATTGATCACCTTGCTATCATTATTTTACTAATACCAATATGATTGATTATTTTTATCATGATGGTTCTTCCTAAATCCCCATAATTCTCTTTGATCATTATTATTGAATAAGAATAAGGGCATATTTTTCTCTATTGAGATGTTAAGACTTTTTCCACCATCCCTACTCTTAAGGAGTGTTGAACCACCCTCTGTATATAAATACGAAACATGCTATATAAAAGAAAAAAAGGAAAAGAAAAATGTTTATATGATTGCTAACATGATTTGTCAGATGAAGGATAGGGGGTCTCATCAAGAGCCAGCCTACCATGATCATAAGGAAGAAAGTGAAGTGGCATTCCCATTATGGCCACCACACCAGGGATATGATCCAAGAGGCACATCAGAAAAATAAAAAGTGTTTGGAATAGGAGGTCTCATCACGGGCCGACCTGCCCACCTTTCACTCCTTCCAGGTGAATGGCATTGTGATTCATCTGGTTACCAAGCTAGCATAATGGACTCCATTCTGACATTGCATAACACTTTCCTAGGCATAGACAAAGGATTATGGTTCCAAGGGTGAAATGAAAAACTCTGTCAAGGTTATGGACACCTGTGGGCAACAGAGCTCTGTTGATGGTATTGAAGTCATATTTCTTATACACCAATAGCAATTATAAAACCCTTCTTCTTATATCTTTATAAGTGGTTCAAATGAGATTATTTATATAACCATTTTGAACCTTTGATACATGAAAATCGTTTACAAATCAATTATGATAGTAAAAGTTGATAATGACCACATAAGACCTTTTATTCACGTCCGCTGTCCTATCCTCCAATTCTCGCATCATATCACGACATTTCCTTATTTATTAACGATTCTATCATACGACTCGATTTCAGTAATCCGCTCATTTTTGTAAACATGGCATATATTTATACACTATTCCTTTATGACTTTGTACTATGGCAGTTCAGCACGCTGCTCCTTTATTTGACGGCTGAGGACGACCTATCACGTTGCAGGGGGGCGTGGATGATCTCCGTAATTTGCTGGCATATGTGTCAGCTCATCATTCAGAAGAATTATGACTCGGGAATAGCAAGACTTAATGGTATTTCGTTTCCCAATATGCATGGCCTGCTGTTCCGAAGCTATTTCCATGTTTTTCTCTGCAAAAATTAGCAGTAAGTTAGAAATTTGAACAGCTTGCTGTTCCATCACCTTCTCTCTGTTTTTCTAAAAGTGAGATAAAAAGTTGAACAACCTGTTGTGCCATTATCATCTCTGTGTCTTTTACATCATAAGATGGGAGGAAGATCAATTCGTAGTGAGCCACAGGTGTTGATGGTCTCCGATGTTGCACAAGAAATCCTAGCAAGGGCAGGATGGATAACCTACCTTAACCGTCTATAACAATCCAATGAGACAGTGGCAATTGAGTTTCTGTAAAACTTGCAGGAACATCATTCCATGGTGAGAGGGAGACAGATAGCAGTTACTGATGACATAATTGCAGAAGTTTCGAGACTGCTAGCCACTGGACCTGTGTGGACTCTGAAAAAGGTGACACTGCGAGATGCCATGAAAATCTTCTAGGACGAAGGGCAGAACCTGACTGTAAAGGGGAAGGGAGTTATGCCGGCAACCTTGGGAGAGGCATGGGTAGAATTGGCAAGAATTATCCAGAGCTACATCACTTGTGATGACAGGAAAGACGTGGTAAGACCACGCCATCTTAAACTTTTAGCCATGTTAAAGCAAAAATGTGCTGTGAATTTACCTGCATTTTAAAATTATTTATTACACGATGTTACTTGAAGCATGAAGAAATCTCTCCATGTAGAGTCAGTAGTAAGCCACCATGGGTTAATACGACTGATAGTCAATTACAGTCTTGCTCAAAAGAAGAGCAGTTGGGAAGAACTGATTTTCACGATAGATGGGGGACTGGCTTTGCCAGCCCCAAAACGAAAACATGTTGCCAATACATCATGCAGACCACTGAAATGAAGAAAATCTATTAGATTGGCAAGGATCCGAGGAATGCTAGGAATTTCCCAGGGAAACATTAATCAACCTGTGGAGACACATGACTCAGGAGACAACAACCCCCACAATTGGAAGGAGGGGAGAATGAAAAATAATTGGAGGAAAACGATGAAGGAGAACCAAAGGAGGAGACTGAGCAATCTAGTCAGGAAGAAGAGGAAGCAGAGCAACTTAGTGAAAGTCCACTGCAAAGCCCGTTGCAAGAAGATGACTTGGCCCAAATTCTAGCCAATATGGGTGAATATGTCCAACCTCACAGCCCACTCAACCCCCATACTGAAGAAGGACCGCGGGAGCACTCTGTTCATGATAAAAGTGCATTCGAAGAACTGTGTGACGAGGAGGAAGAAGAAGAGGATCACTCTGCTCAAGACGAGAGTGTATCTGGAGAGATGAGTAACGAGGATGAGAAAGAGGAACAATCTGTTCCTAGTCAAAATACACTTGAAGAATTCCACGATGAAGAAGAGTTAGAAGAAGTAGTTGCCCGTGAAACAACAGAGCAAGCTAGGGTTTCTAACCCCGAAAAAACCGATCAGCAAAACACTGAATAAGAACCCAAAGAAGAAAATAAGGAAATTGGCCAAGGTGAAGGTACAATACTTGAGGTATAAAGCCTAGGCCTGAGTAAACAAATGATTGTTCCTTCCAAGAAAACAGAGGAAATTAAAATATTATGAAAGGAACACCAAAGATTGCTTAACGCGATCAAGCAACTTTGGCAACAGATAAGAGTCTTGAAAATGGGGAAGAAATCGAAAGGAATTGCTGTGGCAAAGCATGCAACCACAAGTAAAACCCCTTAAGAAAAATATTAATAGGACTGAAGTCCAACCTGTCATTCAAAATTGAAAGGAACAACATCTGGCTGTTGCACATATTGAAGTACAAACAGATAACGTACTAACCTATGATAAGGAAATTCAGATAGAGGCATCGTCCTCTAGTGAGAAGGAGACTCGGACCATAAAGACGAGATGTCGTGATAAGGAGATCAAAGTAGATCTCCAACCCAAAACTATCATGTTGGATAATGACCCGAGGATAGTAACGCTGTGAAAAGATTTGGCACAAGCCCAGCAAACAATAGAGAAACTTACAGAGCAGACTATTCCTCAAGAAAAATACTAGAAATTACAATAGCAGCTGAAGAAGATTAATGCATCAGAAAGCCAGGCCTTTGAAGGATGGCGAAAGGCAGAAGAAAGAGTAAAAAAGGTAACCCATAGACTAGACATAGTCATCAAACAAATGGATACCTTATGTTCTTTGTATACTGACGTTCTAGCGTGTAGGGAACCTACTAGAAACTATGCTTTGTTTTTAATGGAAAGATATTTATAATTGAAAATTAAAGCTATCAAGGCAGGAGTACCTATAGAAATAAAAACCATTGACGACTTCATAAACTGTTGTAAGCATTACGAGGTGAAAGTTCAACGATTTTTATGTGAATTTTATTTGCACAATCTTGTATTAGATGGAGAAACAGAGCAGAACCCTAGCCCTTTTGTGGGTGATGTCCAACTGTAGGAATTTATTTCTTTTGGTGTTAATCAAATAAAGTGGCTCAAAGCCTATAATGTCTTTCAAATACAGGAGAATAGATTAGATCTATGGGTGAGGGTTGAACCTAGAGACCCACTGCAGTTATGGAATAAACACAGGAGCCTAATGAGAACTCAGGGAGTGATCGAGGCATCGGGACCTATTCACACAGCAGTCATCCAAAAAGGGGTAGAATACTTCTTTACCATCAAAGACCTTGCCATAGCAACAACCAAATTCCGATACCAGACTTCTAATCCAAAACAGAGAACCATTCAATTATGAGAACTTTAAGCTAGCTTCTATTGCTTGGGTATCTATGGTGACCTCATTTTGAGAGAAGGCCCATCTTGGTTGGGCTATAGGTTTCAAAGTCCAGTAATTTGGCACCCTGCAGCAGGATATCAAGCCTTATATGAAATGCCTGAATGTTAGATAGGACATCTTTTTGAATTCCTAGCTAGGCATCATGGTTGTAGACCACCTAATGAGATCCCTTCTCCGGCCTATTCCCTAACTGCCTTGCATGTCAATTACAATGTTTTCATGAGGGCATGAAAAAGGGTAAGTAGGGGGGTGTGTTGAGCATTAGAGAAGGTATGTAATTACCACTTATTTTGTCATCTTTTCCTTTAATTCATAACTTCTTTACATTATGAAATGGGTATATGGTGAAAGATTATGATAAAGTTTAGAAGATTTGTGAGAAACGTAAAATGACTAATAATTACCTTTTCCTATGTAGAAAAAGAGGAAAATGGAAGATCGCCACTCCAAAGGAAAAGACAAGACAAAATAAACTATTGTCCCTTTGACACGGAACCGAATCCAAATGAGGCAATCCAGATTGGACCGTAGAAGCCAGGAAAAGGAAGAGGAGATACCAAATCGACGCAAGAGAACGAAGAGATAACTGAGAAACAACGATTTGGCTGCTATAAGAAGGGACAATGTTGCTAGCTTAGGGGGGATTGTTGTTGTTTTATGAAATTCACTATTGTAACTTAAACTTTGATCATCGAATCTATTTAAAACAACGATTACTGTAACACCATTTTGATGATTAATACATAAACTCTGTTGTTGTTTCATCTTTGATTCTAGAGTAATCACAACAGTGTGTCCCTAGAGGCCAAAGGCCCGACCCTGGTGGATCACTTTCTTCCTGTACCATTATTTTCCGATTCCAAGTTGTGTGTGGTTTGATTTCTTTTATCTGCTTTGTTCAGTAATCTGTTGTTCCTTATCATTTCATGTATTAGATTTGTTATATCTCATTCCTATTTGAATAGTAAGTTTATTCTCTGCAGCTAGAATGTTATGCTATTCATTCTAAAGTTATATCATATTGCTGTTCCATAGTGATTGAAATTGTTGTTTCTTCACAACTGTGATTAATAATTGTTATGCCGAAACTCAGATTACTGTTTCCTTCAATATAGACGTGTTGTGTGTGATATTCGATTTGGTTTACTGTGCATTTACATTTGATTCAGGTTGCTATTCAATATTTCATAACTCTCTTTGGTTTTTTGTTCCATTTTCATTTGTTGTTCAAATCATTTATGAGGTAAAGAGTGTTGCTTAATTCCTGTAGATTGCAATTACTGCTTCATTCATTTCTGTAGGTTAAAGGTTTGCTGTTCAATCTCGTTAAATAGATTAGTTATTGGTCCTTTTCCTGTTATTTGAATTATTGCTTTAAGTCATTGCTTTGGTGTGAACAGAACGATTTGAAACTGTAGTGAACATTGACTATTGTTGTCCAGTTCCCAGGTTGATGATCTTTTCCTTGACTGCTTTTCAATTACATCAGTTTACAAAGGGAAGAGTTATTATTAATGCACCCTTGACTGATGAAGTGCTATTGTTCCTTAAATGAATGATTTAGTTACAAGCATTTCCAGTTCCTGCCATTACATTTAGAGTTTGTTTCCAACATTTAGTTACTTTTGCAAAAGCACTATACTACTAGCATTACTCTTGACAAATGATCGCCTCAAACTGAGTACACTCTTTGAGATAACAAATCGTACCTAGATTGATAATTAATGTAGGGTAAATAGAGGTGAAAAAGACCCTTTTTACTACTCGACAGTTGGAGCAAGGAAGCAAGATCGTCACCAGTGGAATAGCGTACTAAGAGGTAGGCCCTCTTATTTGATTCTAGCTTAAGGAGATCTTCCATAGATTGTTTGTTTGTGGCTAGACCCGCTCTCTCGGGCTAGAGGAATTGTTTGTGTCCGCACTTAGAATTTACCTGCACCACAAATTGGCGACTCCACTGGGGAGCCAATCCTTCTATTTGTTTGTTTGTAATTTCATTGTTTTTTGTGAACTTTTCTAGTATCACCATTTCCCTTTAGTCCTGTTTGATTTACCTGGTTTACTGATCTGGGTCTAAAATTTATAGTAGCAATTCTTGTCTTAGCCTTAGAAATTTTTTATTTTTTCCTTGCATCCTCGATCAGTGCATTTATTTTCTTAACAGTCGTGCCAATCAGCGTGAATTGCTCAGAAACAGTCGCGCCGACCCCCTTCTGGCGCTTGTTTTCAGTTAGGCAGTCGCGCTGATGCCTGGAGGTAAAGATAAGGGTTTGCCCTAGATCTCGACTAGTGTGTCTTGCTCTCTTGATTTATGCCTCTAAGATTGTTTAGGTAGTGTTCTCCTTGACTGGAAAGATTCATTTGGTTTGATTTATGTGCTTGTTGATTTACCTTCATTTTACTTGACTTCTTGAGTCCTTGGATGGTTGGTGGCCCTAGGGTATCTAGGTTGTCATTCATTCAGCTGATTGTGAACTCAGTGAGTCAAGTGATTGGTGAATTTACTCCTTGCATTTCGTTTGTAGTCCTCTTGTTGCTTTGATCTCCATCTCATAAGTTTGAAAGGTTTCATTTTCTTAAGCGTCTCTTTTCCAACATAGATCACATTGCTTGTCTTGTTTTTGATAGATTCACTGCGTCATTGGTTTAGAAGAAAATCTCTTTTGTGTATTTTCATTTGTTTGAGGATTGATTGTCTCAAAAACTTTTTCATTGAAGTGCTTTATGAAAGATTCATTTCGTCATTTCATGAAAAGTATATAATTCTAGTTTGTTGCACCAATGTGTTACGTTAGTTAGCATCATTGACGACTAGAGTTGCATTTTCATTTGACAAGAAAAAGATTTTCTCTTTACTTGTGAAAGGAGCACTTGAAGTGCACTTATTAGGAAAATAGGAATTGGAAAGAGTTTTTCATTAGTTTATTTAAAAAAAAGTAAAGTAGTGAAAAAATAATTTTGCTTTCAGTTGCTTGATTTTTTGCATTTGATTGTGTTTTCTACTCTCTCTAGTGTAAACAATTCATCGAATTGAAAGAGTATTGTCTCATTTAACTACATATAGGATCTTTTGAGTCACATCGCTAAGGCCTGAAAAATCGAGACATAATTCAAGATAAAATTTAAAATGAACTCAATTAACCTAAGGCGCATTTGAAACCTAATGATCACATCTAGAAGGTATAGGCTAGAGATGTGTTCCAACATCTTTAAACCTAGCAACTATCGTTAGCTTCAGCACTAGGCAATGTTAGTACGGACTTGTGCTCCCTGTACCATTGCTTATAAAGGGAGACCCCATTAGGTTACAATCCTTTATCCATAGGAAGCCGAGTCTACCACTTTGTAAACGTGATACGCCAAACACAACATTCGAGGAGATTGCCTACCTGTACTTCTAGGTTTACCCGGGGGTATTCTGCAGTTCATGGTTACATGGTAATCCTTTTAACCTAGATCATCCTGAGTAGTCATTTGATCTTTTTCACTTATTAAACTTAAAATATCATTCGAGCACTTGTCCTTTCGAGCTCTTTTCAAATCGAAAGTGATAGAGTCATATTTGTTTCTTTCATGACTCTTAAAATATGAAAGAGCACCAATTTGTTTATGCGTCTTAAAAAATTGTTGCCCATGATCTCATAACATCCTTGTTAGTATTTTCTAGACTAAATCGTGAGTATTCCTTAAAGTACATTTTAAATCCTTGAAATTTATCTCTCTTTTCCTGTTATTTGAGATGAAGTCATCGTGGCTGAACCAACTGGTTCACCTAGTTCCTCTTACTCTCCCTCATCTGAAAGATTGTTTGAGGAACCTTTTCGTAAATTACCGTAGTCACTTGAGGACCAAGGCGTTGAACTTGGAATTGTTCTGAGCATTCAATCTTTGTCATCTTCTCCTCCACCTCCCTCAGATATTGGGTCACTTTTTGATATTGGCTCGGAATCTCAGGACAATCCTGTCCAGACTCCTGAGAGTTCGTCGACCCCTGAAGGTCAGCTTGGGCTGGTTGTTTATCCTCTGAATCCTTTGTTCGATCCTATTGGAATATCACCAGAGTGTCCGTATAGTCCATACGATTAGGCAGGAATTCCATTATAATTATCCCCTCGAACACCTTTGGTTGTTCGTCGTCGCTTGTTTCCACCTATGGAATCCGAAGGGGAAATTCCAGTCTCTTCTCCAGGTCACTCGGAGATCTCCACTCCACACACTGTCGAAGAGGAAGAATATCCTTTTACACTTGAAGATTTCCCCAACATGGGAAGAATTCCCATCAGTGTTTATCGAGATTTACCACCTAATTATGTGACTTTAGCACAGTTGGTCTCAGGTACACCTAATGCCTCATCAATTTATCATAACCTTGTTTGGGCATCTGGCGCTTTGCCTACCACTGGTCTGTTCATTCAGAACTTGCCCAACAGACGGTGATTCCTGCAGTTACTTCAGTCCCAATGCAACCCACCATTTTGAATCCACTTGTCTCCTTGGTTCAAGTAACCCATCAGGTTCAATCGATGGTCTCGAGTCATGTCTCTCTCAGTTCGTCAATCCCTCCAGTAAGTGGGTAGGCTGTGCTGCTTAGGGGGTAGCATATGAATGTTTCTATGGCGTAAGGCACAACCAACATGAGTGGCTCACAAGCTCACATGGTTGGGATTGACCAGCCTTCCTCTGGTGTTATTCAACACCTTGCTAGATCCAACAATGTCCAGTACCAACAGGTCGGAAATCCCGTTGGTTCATATGGGTCAAGCTATTTCTAGTATCAGTAGCCTGTACCAAACTCCTTATGTTCCATATGGTTCCCAAGGAATTGGCAATCCACCTTACGTCCTTCACTATGGATAGTATGTTTAGCTTGGTCTGTCCCCCATTCCTGGTGGCTATGACCAGAGATAATTATGAAATTTTCAAGGTATCAATATGGGACCTGTTCAAGTACCCTTGTAGTAGCAAGGAAAACCTATGGAAAAACAAGGGCAACCTTTGTTGTAGCAAGGGTAGGTGATGTCATAGCAAGGACAACTGCGACAGCCATAGGGTCAACCCTTGCAACAGTTGCAACAAACCATGCAACCGAAAATACAGTAAGTTCAGCAAACCTCCTAGCCTATGTCTTTGCAAGGCTAACCTTTGCAGCCGTAGGGACAACCTTTGTAGCCGCAAGGTCAACCCTTGTAGCAGCATGACCAATCTGGGCAACAACAACCCATGTACTCATATCAATAGGGGAAACCCTTGCAAGGACAAGGTCAAGGTCAAGTTCTATAGCAACAGGTTGAAAATCCTAATGTCCAAGGGAAGAAAGTGAAAAATCCTTATGTCCAAGGGCAACAGGTCTAAAATCCTTATGTCCATGGGTAACAGGTTCAGAACCTGTATGTCCAAGGAAAGTAGGTGCAACATTTGGGATCAACAACCTTTTAACTCGCATGTTGCTTATCAGCAACCTATGGCTAGGCAATTTCAAGGCTTCCAAGGTCAAAACCAACCCTACAGGTAAGGTAATCCATAGTGGGGGAAAAATCAAATGCCCTATAGTCGACTCTCCACTGCGGGGACAAGATCCTTACCAACAAGGATGGGGTCCTTCGGTTGGACCTACTTATTGACCTCCAATGCCTTTTAACACCAAATTCTCGTTCTTGGCTACACTACAGTTTCCAGATGTGTCTCGACTCACGAATGATCCAATTCTTCATTCACCATACTAGCCTTTGGTCCCTTCCAAGATTCCGCGTGATTGTCTAACATTTGAAGGAAAAGAAAAAGAGGATTCACAAGTCCACATGATGACATATCACCTTTGGTGCTCCTTGAATTCTTATGTTGATGATTCCATTAGTCTTTGTCTTTTCCAACAAAACCTTATAGGTGCTGTAGCTAAATGGTATATCGAATTACCTCGAAATACCTATCATGAATTTAACACTCTCGCCATGACCTTTCTCACACATCTCCAATTGCCAGTTCGCTATGAAACCAGTACCCATATGCTAACATCACTCAAGTAAGACACTGCGACCCACATCTTTGATCATATCCATGAATGGAGGCATCAACATCGCCTGATTAAGTTCGAGATTGTTGATCAGTTGTTGACTGAATGGTTCACCAAATCCTTCGTCAACAAAATTGTTGAGGACATAGCTATGGGAGGATGTGTCACTGAGGAAAAAGCTATCACATGTGCACAGTATCTAGACCTTGTCTATTCACAGTCTAGCACACTATATGACATGTTACTTGATGCACCCAGACCATCATCTAATCTGACGTCATCTAAGTCTCCTGCTACACCTCCTGCCGATCGAGTAATTAGTTTAGTGACACGACCCTTACAAAATATTCTTCCAAGCAAAAAGCAAAAAACAAAAAGCAAAAAGCAAAAAGCAAAAAACATCCCTAGATTTTAGGGATCTATTTTTAGCAGCTGGAGGTTACATGCAAAAGCCGTTTTAGAAACCTCTCGCCAAGTGTTGATTTTTTCTATAATTGTGGCATGCACGTAATAAGCCTTGATCTTGTCAAAACTATTTATTTGGCACTTCATAGCTCATTCTTCACTTTGATCTTGGAGCTTTGGCATCCCCAACGCATCTAGGAACATTCGACACACTTATCTCAAATTTTTCCGGGTATGTCCACTTTTCATGTCTTTTGATGCTTTTCTATCGCTTTTAGTATTTTGGTTTGTGTGAGTGCTATTTGCTTGGTTTCATTGAAAGTTTGTTGTAGTTTTAATGCATGTTGGCTTGTAGAAGCACCGTTTCAAGTTTCCCATCACATCTCCTTATTGTTGCATGCATGATACTGTTTCTGCATTGACGGTCACTATTGCAGTGACTCGCTTCAAACACTTAGTTGTTTTTCCATCTTACTGAATCCTGTACTCACTGATTTCATGCATGTTCATCAACTCATGTCTACACCCAGTTTTACACATGAATTCAGTCCTTACTGTTTTAAGTAGCCTGTCGGCGAGTCTAGGCTCCCTTGGCTCGGACCTTGCCTTGCCCAACTTGCATTGCACATTCCTAGATGGAAGGCCTTGCCTTTCTCCCAGAAATTATGTAGAGCTTGCCTCTCATTAGCCTCCCAGGGTGTGCTTTGTGCAATTATGAGAGGTAGTGCCTCAGTTGGCCCCTAGAATTGCGCAATGCAATTTTCCCGGGTTGCAATGATGCCGACTAAAAATGCATATTGCGCAGTTCCAGTCCTCAGCAAGCCAAGATGGGCTATGCTTTGCATATTTTTTATAGTCAGTAAGCTCACTTGCAGTCTGGACTGTGATCTATGTAGTTCTGGTAGTCAGTCTCCCAGCCTCCAAGAGAAAATTGCGCAAACTTTCCAGTCAGTCACCTGCGGTGTGTTCCATGTCAATCCTCAAGTTTCTTTTGGTTTTAAACTGACATTTTACTTGCCATGAGCATTGCTCTATCTCCAGGTATCACAGGTTTTCATTAGCCTCTCAACAATATAGGTACATTGGCTTCCAAGAGAGAACAATCAAAGGACACCATTGAGAGCGCAAACGGAGATGTGGTCGACCAATTGTCTATGAGCTTGGCCATCTATGAAGACACATAGTCGTTCATAGACAAATAGATCAAGATCAAATGGTAGGGTATCAATGACATGTTTGAACCTGGAGGACCGCAGAGTCTATGTCAACATACACAAGTCTCACTTGTACTGGGTTTCATGCAGGTATCCCGCGTTTCCATGCGTGGACACGATCCACTGGATTGTCTCACATACCGATCTAGAGATAATGGTGTTGAGCAGTGTGAGTGGAAAATAACTTCCTACCTTTAAGGAAGATAAATTTTAGGAGATGTATCACTTTCCACAGCCAGTGATCACATTGGATGCACCCTTCACTAATCCCTGTAGCAGTGTAAACTTAAGAGACATCTTGAAGTGATGGGTGAGAGAGCCATATAAGTTCAGGACAACGCCCAACCAAGTATAAAAGAAAAAGATACTGTGGAAGGATTTTTAGTTCTTGGTCATCTTCACATGCCGCTTATATGACCAAGACAATACATAAACCTTCCCCAAGAGTTGGGTGATTGTGTTGGATCAACTGGCGAACGAAGGAAGACCTTTCAATTGGTCTGACATTTTGGCTATCTAGCTGAAGGGACAGGTAAAAGATGCACGAAATCTGCTCGAGGCTAAGCAAGAAAATATTTTCTTGTCCACCTACATTCTTAATGAAATCTATGCCCGTTATCAATTCCGTAGCTTGGGTTAGGCAAGGACACCTTCAGGAACCTCTTTGCACACCTATTGCAGGTTGTTCTCTGAGTACAACCTCTATGGAGTTATACTACAACGATGATCCAGATTTAAATAGGAACGCAATAAAATACAGAGATAACCATATACACAAAGATGCAGTGGAAATAATGCTTCATTTCATTAATGGAAAATACCGAAATATGCTTACAACCAGAATTGGAAATAAAGCAGCTAGGGCGATGGTAGCTTATCTCTGAGAAGAGATGTGCGGCTACATGCCTCTGAACTGTTTCAAACTATGTTACAATGAGGCTCAAAGGCCTATTTATTGTTGAGAAACAATGGAAAACCCTTCACATCCCGAAACTTAACCCTAGAAGATGAGACGCCAAATTGTGGGCCCCGTTTGGGTAAATTGGTACATCAATTTCCCAGGGTCGTAACTTTGGCATACGATCTCCGTTTGACGCGTATGATAGCTCATTAGAAAGATCTATCCGAGAGCTACCACTTTGGGAAGGGAAACATTGGTCTATGGACCCATGTTGCCCCCAGAGTTCCTTGAAAACATCGTTTAGGGCCTCAAAACGGCTCCGAAAGTTTAGGACCCGAAAAAACTGCTAAAAATAGTAAATTGTGCTACAATTTAGGAAACTGAAAAGAATGAAAGAGACAGTTGTGGGGGTCCAAATGGGATAGGTGGGTGGCCACCAACATCCACCTGGATCACTTCTCTTGTTAGAGTAAACAAATCTACAATTGGATCTATAAGTAGGGCAGAAATTGGTAATATGCTTGATGAATTTAAAACTTACATTCTAGGGAGTCTTAGTGAGCAAATAGACACCCTTAAATTAAAAAACAAGCAGAGAACCAAGGCTGATGCTTTAGCCATTTTCACTTTCAGTTTTAACTCAATTGCAAGGGCCACAAAATCAGGGATTTAACAATCAAATGTATCTTCAACCCCCACGAAATTGTAATTCTTGGTAGCAACCTTGGCCTCAACCTCAATCTCAATCTCAACCTTGGCCTCGACTTCAACCTCAATCTCAATCTCAACCTTGGGCACAAGGAGTACAAAATCCTTATGGGATATTTTCTCAATATTATCAATATCCTCCATCATATCAGAATTATCCTCCCCCACACATTCAACAACAAAATCAACAGCGACAAGTTCAAAACCAAAATCCTCAACTCTTACTGCCATTTCAGTAGAAACCAGATCAGCTACCTGCCCTACCATTACCAAACCCCAACAATAAAAACCCTCAGAATGCTTACATGGTAGAAGGAAAACAATTTCCAACTTAGATGATTACTCCTCTAGATCTTAATGATGTTCAACTAAGATCTGGTAGGATATTAGAAAATGAAAGACCTTCTGTAGTTATTTAGGAACAAAACAGTTCTAAGGAAGATTCTCTAAAGGTCAATAAAAGTTTTGAGGGAACATCTCTCCAAAACCAAAATACTGAAAAAGAGAAACAAAAAGAATCAGTGAACACAACTCCTATTAATGAGAAACCAACATCTACTTCTAAACCTTATTTTCCTGAAAGATTACAAGTTGATAAAGGAATAGAAAAGAAGATTATGTTTCCCAATTATGATTTTCTAGATGAATTGAATAATGTCTGTATCAAAATCCCTTTGCTACAAGCCATTAAAGAAATTCAAATTCTATCCAAAACAATAAAGGAGTTGAGCATAAAGAAACCAAGAAGAAAAACAAAGCAAACAAAAAGAATTCACCTGGTAGGAAAAATAGCAGACATAATGATGGGAAAAATTGCCATACAAAAATATGTGGATTCAGGAAGTCCAATTGTGAAAACAAATATCAATGGAATTGAACTTACAAATACATTGATTGAATTAGGGGCAACAATAAACATCATAAGCAAACAAACTATGGAGCAACTCAAGCTTCTTAATCTTCTCTACACATCTACCTTATTGCAACTACTAGAATGATCAATTATCAAACTAGATGGAGTGTTAGAAGATATTTCAGTATCCTTAGATTCTTGGGAATACCCTATTGATTTCATGATCTTAACTCCAAAGAACAATCTAGGAGGACATCCACTCATATTAGGAAGACCTTGGCTAGCTACAACTGATGCTTTTATTAGTTGTAGATCTCGTGACATGTATATTTCTGATGGTAATTCAACAAAAAAAAATTACTTTATATCCTCCAACAAAAGAAATCACAGAAATAGATGACAAAGAATGGATTGATGATGAAGATGATATTCAACCTCTCTTTACTATTTTAGATATTAGTGAAGATAGTCAAATTTTAAATACATTGGAAAATTTTGAATCACCTTCGGAATATGACCATGAGAAATTTCAAGAAAAATCTAATATTGAATATTTGTCATCTAGGCAGATGTCTCTCTATTCTATGGAAGAGTTGTTAGCTCTACAATTGAAATTTTTCCAGGTAGGACATTGACTATAAACAAAAACTTGGATAAACTACAACAAGAAGAGCTAATCAAAACATTACAAAAACATTCTGCTACATTTGCATGGGAATACACTGACATAAAAGGCATTGATCCTAAGACTTGTATCCATCACATCTACATTGAGGAAAATTGTAGACCTATCAGACAACCTCAGAAAAGGATGAATCCAAATCTTAGGGAGATTGTGAAAGAAGAGCTCCAAAAATTACTGAATGTAAACTTCATTTACCCAATTTTAGATAGCCAATGGGTTGCGCCTTTGATAATTGTGCCTATAAAGAATGGTAAATGGAGGGTGTGCATTGATTATCAAGAATTGAATAAAGTAACCCTTAAAGATAATTTCCCTTTGCCTTTTATAGATCAAGTGTTAGATACATTAGCAGCTAAGAAGTATTTCTCATTCTTGGATGGTTTTAGTGTTTATAATCAAATTCAGGTAGCACCTGAAGATCAGGATAAAACCACATTCACTTGTCCATGGGGAACTTATGCCTACCAAGTACTTCCTTTTGGGTTATGTAATGCACCTGCAACATTCCAAAGAGCAGTACTAGGGATTTTTTCTGATCTAATACATGATTGTGTAGAGGTATATATGGATGATTTTACAGTCTATGGGAATACATTTGAAGAAGATTTGGAAAATTTCAAAAAATTTCTTAAAAGATGTAAAGAAACAAACCTTTCACTAACGCATGAAAAATATTTTATGATGTTTACAGAAGGTATTGTTTTAGGATATGACATTTCAGGAGATGGGATTAAAGTTGATAAATCTAAAGTTGAATTCATCTCTAAATTATCAATTCCAAATTGCCAAAAAGATGCTAGAAGTTTTCTAGGATTTACATGATACTATAGAAGGTTTATAGAAAATTTCACTAAAATAGCATCCCCACTCTTCAAATTGCTTACCAAAGATTGTGAATTCAATTGGAATTCTGATTGCTAATTGGCATTTGAAACCTTAGAAACAAAAAATTTTGAAGCACCCATTTTAAGAGGTATAAATTGGAAACTACCTTTCCATATTTCAACAGATGCCTCAGATACAGCTTTGGGAGCTATGTTGGGTAATTTGACTCCCACTGAGTTAAATTATACTATGACTGAAAATGAATTTGTGGCTTTTGTTCATGCAATTAACAAGTTTAGACACTATATAATAGGCCATGAAACTTTTGTTCATACAAATCACTCTGCAATTAGATATTTAATGAATAAACCTATTACTAATGGCAGAGTTACAAGATTGCTTTTACTTTTGAAAGAATTCAACATTACTGTGCTAGATAGACCTAGAAAACAAAACACATTTGCTAATTTCTTGTCCAGGATTTAGAATATCAAAGAAGATTCTCCAGTTGAGGATCAGTTTCCTGATGAATATCTTTTTGTAATAACTTCTCAACTCCTTTGTTCACAGATATTGCTAACTACTTGGTCACAGGAAAGTAACCTTCACATTTGTTTCCTAGAGAGAAAAGAAAAAAAATTCAGGAAAGTGCAAGATATTCGTGGATCACTAGTGAATTGTATAAAACAAGCCCAGATCTTATCATCAAAAGGTGTGTCAGGGAAGATGAAATGCCTAAGATTCTTAAGGCATGTCATGATGAGCCATGTGGTGGACACATTGCTGACAAGAGGACAACCTATAAAATACTTTCTTTAGGATATTATTGGTCATCCATCTTCAAATATGCTAAAGAATATGTTAGGAGATGTGACAGTTTCCAAAGGGTAGGGAAACATGCTCCCTCAAATGAAATGACATTAAAAATTTAGGTACTCATCGAACCTTTTGAAAAGTGGGCCTCAGGTTTTATTGGGCCAATTAATCTTCCATCTAAGCAGAAGAAGTATATATTAGTATGCACTGACTATGTCACTAAATGGGTAGAAGCCAAAGCATTACATTTTGCTAATGAAAAATCTGTAATGAATTTTCTTTTTGAGGACATTTTCACTCGTTTTGGTGTTCCAAGAGACATTGTGACAGATCAGAGATCTCAATTTACATATAACATGGTGGAAGGGCTTGCGGAAGAATACAAGGTCAAACATAGGAAATCTACTCCTTATCATCCACAAAAAAATGGTCAAGTGGAATCTACAAATAAAGTGATTGAAAGAATTCTCACCAAGACTATGCATATACATAGAAGAGATTGGGAAGAAAGGCTTCCTAAAGCCTTATGGGCCTACAGAACTACACGGAGGAACACAATGGGACATACACCCTATGAAATTGTTTATGGGAAACAAGTCCTGTTCCCTATAGAGTTCCAAATCAAAACTTTCAAGATGGTAGTCCAACTGGGACTAGATTTATCAGAGGCACAAAAGCATAGGCTAGATAAATTAAATGAACTTGATGAAATCAGGCTAGAGGCGGTTCAAAGGACTACTATAATCCAACAACAGAGGGCTAAATGGCATGACAAATATATCAAGGACAAGAGGTTTCACGTGGGAGATTGGGTGCTATTGTTTGATTCAAAGTTTAAATATTTTCAAGGGAAGTTTCAAACTCATTGGCTTAGGCCATATGAGATTGAAAACGTCTTTAGTAATGGAGCAGTCAGGATCAGAACAATAGATGAAAGTAAAACTCCTCTTCTTGTGAATGGTCATAGATTAAAGATATATCAGAAACCCATTTCAAAAGAGAAGTTTATTAATATTTTCCAAGACAATTCTGAAATGAAGCTAGTGAAGAAGAATTCTTCTTCTCCACTAACTTAGTCATTATTTTTCCTATTAAAAAAAAAACAAGGAAAATTAAAAAAAAGCAATAAATTGTATAAGGTTGAAAACCAATCGTTGATTGGCATACTTATACAAAAAATACAGGGTAAAATCAGAGGTTTCTGACACTCTATATTTTCCATTTTCTTGCTGTAATAAGTAGTGACAAAAGGCTATAGTCACTATGCAGTTTGGATTTTGCAAAATTCATCTTCTCATCTCACCTCACTCCATTTTATTTTTGAAGTTTCACTTCATCCCATTGTCATATTTCATCATTAAATTTTTCAATTTTTCCTTTTACAATTTTCATTCCATCTTCATTTCATTTATCATCTTGTCTTACATCTCATTTCTTTTCACTTACCTAGCCACTTCCATTTCATTCGTGATCCATAAGCCATATTTCACCTTCAGTTTCATGTTTTTCAATTGATTTTGTTCTGCAACTAATCTGATTCTGCAACTACAGTTTGTTTATCAGTTCAAGCACAAGTGTACAGCTCATAATAAAACCATGTATAAAGGGAATTGAAGAAAAATCAATTTTTGATGACCAACCATGCTCAAGGTACCTATAGATCAACATGAAAAAAAATTAGCAAGCGAAAGGTAAAGGTTCCAGAGGTAATTGCAAAAATTTATTTCAAACCACAATTTGAAAACATAAGTTTGTATAGTATGTATAATCACAAGTCTCCTTAATCAACCATCATTTGATTTGACCACCACTATGTCTCCACCATACCATCGATCTTTAGTGACAAATGGTCTCAATGATTCTTTCATAACAAATCCCCGCTTCAAACTCCATAACCTGTACTCAAATGGTCCTCCACAACTTCACCTATTAACGGTCAAGATAATGATGTGACCGACCTATCTATGACTCTCTAAACCTTTACTGTCTATTTATTACATGCAAACTCTTAAGTTTTTCTCTCATATTCACACAATCATTTCATATACGAAGTCTTTCCATTTTCTATATACACATTTATTCCATTTTTCATATACACAGAGTATTTCCATTTTCATATATACATGGTCATTCCATTTCCATACACACAATCATTCCATTTCTTAAATAACACTCATTTATAAACAATGAGAGTAATTTTGAAGGTTAACCGAAAATAGGGGATATGGGGCTTATTGTCAGGACAGAGCCCATAGGGGTAAAGTATATGAAGGGGTATCCATAGCTTAAAGGGATGCTACAGAAGGTTGGATGGTTAAATTTTATTGAGAAATTTGATGGTTACCACAAGGAAATTACTAAGTCTTTTGCAATGTCATTTGATGGCACAAAAGTGGAGATAGGAGATATCAAATTTGTAGTCACAAAATCCTTCATAGAAAAAGAAATAGAGCTACCGAGACAAGGAGAAAGATGGTTTAAAAACAAAGAATGTCATAGTGAATCTTGGAAAGTGATCCTTAGAAACCCAAGTATGGATGTTACAATATTTAGGAAGGGAATTCTTATTTTAGCACTCAAGAAAACATGGAGCAAGATGCTCTTAATATTGCAAAAATTCATTACATGTGAACGAAGATTTGGGTTTATGTATGTTTACCATATACACTTATCAGTGAATTTTTTAGAAAATGGAACCATCAACCTTCCCTTCTTCCTTCTAAATAGTCTGAGAAGGATGGCCACAAATATCCAAAAGAAAATTGAATCCATAGAAACAACTATGTATCATCATGGATTATTGAAAATACTAGTTGAATTCCATTTGAAAAGTGTAGGGGATACATGGGTAGATTTTTTGGTAAGAAATTTTTCCCAAGATGCTCCAAAGTCACCCGAGGAGAGTCATATTAAGAAAAGTAGGAGGAGAAAGATCAACATCAAAATTCAAACCTCCTCACAAAAGAATGATGTGGAGAGAGCTTCTAAACTAGAGGTTAGGAAGTATAATAAATAAAAAGGAAAAATGAAAGAGAGAGCTGAAGAAATCAGTAAAGACATTCCTGAACCTTCATCACCACAAGAAGAGGAACAATTACTCTCTGAAAGACTGACGAAGATTAAGGAGCAAATCAAGAAAAAGGAGATAAGAAATAGGAAGAAGGACATAAGAGAAGAAACCATAAGCTTCCAAAACCTAAGAAGGAGCTCTAGACTCCGAGGTAAGGTAAGGAAGGTAACATCAAAAGGAGCTCAATTCATAAAATTAGAGGAAGAAACCCCTGTTTATTCTCCTGATAGTATTACACCTTGACACAGTCCACAAAACTCTCCTCCACAAAATTTTGAAGGCAGCTCGAGCAGAGCTTCTCCTGGCATAGATCCAGTACAACAACAAATCTACGACTACATAGAGTCATTAGAAAGAAAGGATACCGCAATGGATCTAGGATCCTTAACCAATCTAGAGCAGCTTTCCAATCCACAAGAACCGCTAACTAGCTATCTCAAACAACAAATCTTTGAGTTAAAGACTTTGAACAGACACATTCAAAAAGAAAATGAAACCTTGAGGGAACAGAACAAGCTGGATATAGCCATTCATGACAACACAATGCTACACTTAGGATTATGGTACAAGAAAAATAGGAAGCTAAAGATGACAAATAGGAATTTGAGAAGAACAATTATCAACCTCAAATATAGACTTCTTATGAAGAAGCCCAGGATGGCAGTCAGTGCAAGGAGAAGTAAGAAAAGGAAGTTGGATGTGCTGGCAGAAGTGTCATAACAGATGCAATAGGAGAAAGAAGTTCACATTTTTGAAAATTGCACAGTGACATGCAATGATTTTGCAGTGGGGTTATGTTGAGCCTCAAAATTACTCTTTCCCTAGCAACTCTTCTCATTCCTTTTCTTTGTTTCTCCATATGAAAGATGCATTCTCATCACCAATGATCAATATATACCATCATGAGGAGGACATTTAGTGATTTGCATGTTATGCTTTTATGTTTTGTTGTTTGAATAAATTTTTGTATATTAGCTACAGAACACGGCCTACTCTGCAGCTAATCAGCTATTTCGCAACTACCTTCATGCTCTAACAGGTTCCAGGTGTCAGAAGGAGAAACTAGCCACATGGACAGCTTGGAAATCATCATGACATGGACCCTATCCTCTTCATTTAACCTAGGTTGACAAAGAAGATGGCATAAGACTACGGTCAATCGATAATTCAAACACAAAGAGACCGAAGGTAAGAATACTTTGTTTTGTGGTTAATTAATTCATTTCATAGTGATGAGAAGCGTTATCCAAAGCAACTACCTATACCTACGGACTCCAACAACCATCTGTACAAACAAATCTAACAACCACCATGTCTTGGATTTATGTCTCCAGCAGCCAAGGAAGAAATTCTTCATATCTTTCTTCTACGTGTTTGGTTGTAGCATGCTTTTCTCCACAAACAGTTATATAATTTTTATTATAAATACCCGTGTAAAGGACTAAAGAATTTAGTAGTAATAGTAATAGTTTTATTGTGAAATCGAAGTTCTAGACTCTGTAATTTCTAGGCATTTTGTGTCCCTATTTTAATATGAGAAGACTGAATGTTTTTATGAACATCTAAAGGAGTTTCTTGGAGTTGATTGAGAAAGTGTAGCCTAATCAGTTGGGCCTTGCACTAAAGAAGGTTTCATTTCATTTTATTTTTCTTCTTCTTGTTAACTGTAAATTCATCATTTTCTTACTAACAATGTTTATAATGCAATTTCCATCATTTTCTTATTAACAGTGTTTATAATTTAGAGTGGCTTCCATTAACTTGATCTCTTTTTAGTTTTTATCAATAGTTTAGAAGATAGAACTCAATGGTGTGATCATGTTTCTTCAATTAAAAACTAACCTTGTTTCAAGATGAGAGTAGGATTGAAAAATGATAGGGATACACTGTTGGATAGTTTACTTCATTCACTCTTTTGCTAGTTTAAATTCTCAATTAAACTGATCAACGTCATTTATTGTCTTTGTCATTTCATTTTTAGTTTACTAACTCATGGTGTTAATGAATGTTTATGGAAAACACTTCAAGTTTATAATTCATCCTTAACTAAGTGGTTGAACATTTCATCTATGCAATGAGTTATTTTTGCATCTCTGTATTTTCTTTCTCTTAGATTAATGAAGTACAAAATTACTCAAATGTCATCCCAAGGAGACTTTCTCCCAAAATTGAGAGGCAGAGTAACCAAGTATTTTATTTAGTTTTATTTATGTAATTAGTTAGACATCAGTTGCAATTTTCACTTTCAATTTTAATTCATGATTTGGAAATAATGGTAAAATAAGAATAGAAACTTTGTTTTCATTTTTTTCTTAGCTTTACTTCCAAATATTTCTTAACTCTATTTTCATTTTTAGATTTTAAGCAGTTTTTACAAAAGTTAGATTTGGTTCTAATAATTACATTGTAAATCATTAGGAATTAAAAGACCAAAAACCCCCCCAAAACAACATAAAACACAAAAGCAACGAAGTAATAAGGGTTAGATAGCACAAACAGTGCACTACACTTCATCAATTTATGATACCTGGATTGATAATTTATGTAGAGTAGTTTAGGACACTAAATTGACCAAACAGAAGGTATTAGAAGAGAACTAAGTGCACTTCCAAATCCACAACAAAATGGGGTGGCAGAGAGGAAAAATAAAAGAATTGTAGGAGTTGCAAGAGAAATGCTTCATTATCAAGCATTGTCATTATCTTTGTGGGAAGAATCTTGTAATACAATAGTTTATTTGTAGAACCAGAGCCCTCACAAAATACTTGGCATGATCAAACCTGAAGAGGATTTCTTTGGGAGGAAACCATATGTACTTGATTTTTTAATTTTTTGAGTTACAATCTATTATCATGTCTCTAAGGATATGTTGGAGCAGCTACAACCACCCTCCAAAATTTTGGCCTACACCAATTTTGGAGCCTCCCTTGAAGAGTTTCACTTGATGACTACACACTGTTGGGTTCACTACATTCAAGTCTCTGCATGATGATTTCTAAGTCATGCTTGCTACCATGTTCTGGCTATGCTCAAAGTCTTCACTTCATATGTTCTTGTTGTGTTCGCTATGAAAGCATCTATCACACTCACACATGGAGTCACATTCACTATTGCGCAAGTGTCATCTCGATCAATGAATGATCAATCATGGGTGTCACGCTTGTCACTTACACCATCGGTTAGTCATGTTGATGATGTGTGTCTGGATGGTTTGGTCATTTCATCGTCAATTCATGTGAGAGTGTGTTCGTATGATCACCTATGCATCTTTCAAACACTTATCCATTTTTGCCGAAATTTCTAATCACCAGACTTCCCTCCGACAACTGGAAAATCACCCTTCCATCAACTCAGTTGACTGTCAACCAGAATAGTGCAAAAGCACCAAACCAATCTTTTCAAGCTATGCTGCCCACAAGCAATTCAATCAGCTCTCATGTTGGCCAACCTGGATAGTTGGACTTGGTAGTCACTCCGAGACTAACTCCCATCAAAAATTACACAAAGGCCACTGACCTCACCCACTCAATTGACTGAGGAAATTGCACAGATAGACCAGACAGACACCAAGTGCCCATCCCTATCTCCCTCTGAAAATTGTGCATTTTTCCCAGTTAGTCATCCCGATGGTCGACCAACTGTTCATATTAGAAATTGTGTAGTGTTCATGGGTAGGCCTTCCGCTGCCCATAAGTCATCTTAGCATAGAAATTACACAGAGATGATCAGAAATCCAGCCTCCTAGCCTTAGTGCATTTTCCTTACTAGTAGCCCCTAGCAACAGACTGTTAATTCCCTCCAGGAATTGCGCAGTTTCTAATGCCAGTGACCCCTGCAACCAACTGGCAGTTCCATCTAGGAATCATGCATTTTTGGCTACCAATCACTCTAATAGGCAACTAGAAGTTCACTCTAGGAATTGTGTAGTTTTGGCTGCCAATCACTCCAGCAGCCAACTGGCAGTTCCCTCTAGGAATTGCGAAGTTTTGGCTACCAGTCTCCTGGGCAGTTCCTCAGAAAAATCACGCAATCCCTGCCTGCTGACCCTTCATGCAGCGTGACACATTCTTATGGAAAATTGCACAACTGTAGCTATCTAGCCCCACTGCCCATTTGTTCTAAAAAATGTGTAGAGAATGCCTGCCTTTCCTTCTAGCAAGCCAGACTGTTCCTCCCAAAATTTGTGCAATTTTTCCTCCTAGCTGAGTGAGACGTCGCAAATAGTCACTGTTGACTCAGATTACCCATCTCCATCACTCAGTGATTCTTGCGCAGTTTTCATTAGTAGATTACCGGAGCCATAATCCCGCATCATAGCCCTGCTGCCTCTCCCAGTCACCTACATCCAAATGATCATGTGTCATGGTAGACTAGGAGGTTTTGGATTTGATGTCGTCTCATTGTGAGTGACTGCAGGTACGTGTTCACCAATGAACATGGAAAGACGACGAATGGGATGAACTAAGAGAGCACATGCAGAATGATAGGTTGACCGATGAACGAACACAATGAACATGCACATTCGCAAATAAATGAGCCTGTCAAGCCTTCCAACATGCAAGAAAGGAACAACATGTTAAAGCCTTATCAAGAGAACCAACGAGCATCAGAGACTACGCACACTTTGCGATGTGGAGGTGAAGCTATGATACACCATGAAGACATCCATCATCAGTAGCACTATAGATCGACATCCACTCGAGAAACAACACAAATGTACTAATATTGTCATGTCGATTTACGTCATGAGTCATGTCACCCACATCTCCACTATGGGCTTGTTGTCAATAAATGTGATGTAACATGGAATTCCATGAGACCCACTTGTAATTTGAAGAGTCATGGAAGTCGTACGGTCATGAGGGTAGTCGAAAAGCCACAAGGGTCAGTTTCACCCTTAGCTATGAATACCCCCTCATTTGTAAATATAAAGGGATTTTCACCTCAGCTCCTCCCACATAGCCAAGAGAGTCTGTAATCGTTTCTTTGAGGACTAAATAGTGGCTCCAACACCCCACTGATGTGATTAGTGATGTATGGTGTAATGATGTGTCTTTGAACTTTTGCTTAATACAGAAGCTTGTTAACAGGCCAACACATTTCCACACATGTATTGTATCTGTTGTAAGGCTAATCTTTAACACTTGTAATGCATGTTGCTTTAACCTATGTTCTACATATGAACTACTTCATTTGTTGTAATGTATAATCTATTAATGGAAATGTGTTGTATATGTTGTTAATGTTGTCTATTCTATGTCAACTTCTCTTCCAGACATCAGACAAACCTTTCACCTAAGCCTTGCTATAACAATTGTTGCACTCGTTTGGACTATTCTATGAGTGTTGTATGTGTTATCTTACCTTGTATGTTGTGACTGCCACATCCGAGTGGACTACTTTGCCGGAAGCTATGTATGTCCTTTTGTGTTGTCTATTCCTAGCTGAGTTGGGACTAATCCCTTTCAAATTGGAACTCATCTTCACCTTCTTCCCCTTATAGTGAAATAACCATTGACACAAGTACACTTACACTCAATACGTACACAAACCTCACTTCTCAAAGATAAAGGGAACCACTCTCCTATGCTGACAATCAAGAGTTGAGGCAAATCCTTAAGACAGTGGCAACAGGGCCATCATATTGGATGGGACTCCCACGCAAAATGATGTGAGGTGTATGTTATAGAAATTTTTGGGCACTTCAACCCCAATCACAAATGTCCATAAATTGAGGGCTCCTAAGTCCCTAAAAGTGTTGCTTCACTACCTAAAGGAACAAGGCCAACTCATTACATCATCTCCCAGAAGTTCTCCACTGAAAACTGCTCATAAATGGTCAAAACTAGACCACACTGAAAGCTCAATGCAGAGGGTACAATGCATATCACCTTCCCAATGTACAGGGTGAGATGCATACTGTTTTGCTTCTCTATAGGGTGCGATGGTCGGGAATGGACAAATGGCAGGGACAAAAATGCGAGGGGGAAGATCATGGAATCTTCCATAAGCTTCCCCTCTGACACTTGCCACTCCATTTTCGACCAGGGATGAGTAAGACATCATCATTCTCCAAGTGGAAGGAGGAACTATCAGAGAGAGGACAGTAATCAAGATCCCAAAAGATGACTCACCTCTCTATAATCATCTATATATGGATCCCTCATCACAGAGATCCAGAGGCTAGAATTTTGTAACTTATAGAGAAGTGATGTTGGTCTTCTGGTGTACATTCATAGTGTTGGGTGATTTAGCTTTGCTTGAGGTGAAGAAGGGCTTCTTAGCTGGAGGATGATGTTGGGTCAGAGCACATAGTTGTAATCTCCTTGCCACTTTTCATCTGAATAAATCTATTCTTGTTTCCTTCCATATTCTTGTGTACTTGTTTATATATGCTGGTATATGGTTAATTCACATCTGATCCTGCATTATTTATGAACTTAGATCCTTGTTTCTTGCATAGTAGTATGTTGTTGTGATTCTACAGGTCCTTTTGAAGCTAAGCAGATAAAGAGAAAACAGCAAAACTCTATCAAGAAGGAGAGGAAATCGAGCGCAAGATTCAGGTTGGCCCTCTTGGTTCTCCTCTCATGTATTTTCATAAAAGGAATCAATAGTAGAATTTGATTATTTGTTTCTAAGATAGCCACCCATCTTAGTGGGAATAACAACATCCGTGTGGACACTATTCCCGTATAACAAAATGCCAACTCCGCTGGGGATCGACTAGATTACTTGTTAGCCTATCTATCCTTGTTTCTTTTATAAACATACAGACGGAGCCTGGAGTCAAGCCAGCTAGCCTTCAAACTGCATTTGTCATACAAATGAAAAGTAGATCAATGCTGCTTCAGTCGATCTCCGTGTTTTGTTTATGAATTAAACAATAGATTTGCACACAATCTAATTGCCCTCAGTGGTGGCTCTAGTAACCTCTTAGATCACCCCTGTGTTTTACATACATTGATATGTACTTATTCAGCTTAAACACTTGAACTAAACTACAAACTGTGAGTGAAATCGCCTTCAAAGTCTCCCACTGTAACCATCGTACCCTGCCTTCAAGGCAGCTTGTATGCATCGCACTTCCCGAATGGAGTAGGTGCGCTGCATACTGAGTTCACTGTGTAACAAGTGCGATGGTCAGGAAGGATTGGGTTTACCCTCCGACTGTGAATTTTTTCTCACTGTTTTCAGTCTTATTCAAGAGTTTTTTCTGTCTGTAATCAGTGTGCTTCTGTGAATACCCCCTTCTCTTGCATTATTTTGCCTCCTTAGTGCAAAGAACTATAAACGTTTTTATGTATTGTGCGTCGTTTTAGTTCTCTTTTGCAAAAAGTAACATAGTTGAACTGGCATCTCTGTTAGCACCTAAATCCACCTCAGGCTGAAGGAAGGAAAAATTCAGGGTAACCACAAACCACGCTCAGTCTGGTAGCTAGCCCTACCAGAACAGGAGAGGGCTCTCTCCGAGTCACACTCAGTGAGTTGATGAACGAAAAGGACTGAAATGACTTTCAAATGAACTATTTATCTTAGGCTAGTAAGTGAAAATAAATATAAGGAGTGATTTTTATGAATGACTATGTTTCTGGGATGTTATGGGACCACTAGACCTTAATGAACAGAGAAATTAACATAAAGGCACATATTATTTCGTGAGGCAAGGTAGGCTGAAAGCATAGCAATTTAGTTTTAAGATATGGCGGAATGGAAAGATTGATTAAGAAGGTGAAAAGGGCATGGGAAACATGAATCCTTTTCAACAGAAGAATGAACACAACACGTGAAATTTTCCCACAGGTAGAGCAATAAAATTGAATTCTACCTAATCTCACTCGAAAAATTTCACCAGAAATGAATATGAAATGAAACTATGGAACATAACAAAGGAATGTAGAGATTGGTTAAGAAGGTGAAAAGGGCATGGACAACATGAATCCTTTTCAACAGAAGAAAGAACACAACACGTGAAATTTTCCCATAGGTAGAGAAATAAAATTGAATTCTACCTAATCTCACTCGAAAAATTTCACCAGAAATGGATACAAAATGAACTATGAAACATGACAAGATACATATGAAACATAAGAGACACACTTGCTACACTCACAACCACATGAACCTCATAAAATAGAGCTGTTTCCTTTCATTAATTCTCTATAAAAATATACAGTGCAAAAACAAAGTTTCTTTCCCACAGTCTCCCAGAAGTTACAAGCCAACCAACCAAATTGCTTTGCAAATGGTTTGCATACAATATATAGAATGTGCCATCAAGATATAGAATGCCCAAGGGTCACAAAATGAAGTTGGAGAGCCAAACATCAGCTACAAGTGTAGTGTCACAAACATGACAAATGGCTTGGGTGGCCCTTTTCCTTCCTTTGCCACTTGTATAACTGACCATATGGAGTGAAAATATTTATAAAATCGTCGCGCTCCTCCTCCTGTGCGTCACGCTCGTTTCCAGGTGACTTTTGGAAGCCTTCCCTGTATCCAAATTTAGCGTAGGATAGCTTTTTTGGAAGGACTTTGAGTCTACTTTCTAACCCAACTAGAATGTTTCGATTTGGAGTTAATTTTCCCTGACAAAAATCAAATCTCCCAAGACTGGTCGAACTGTGCCAAAGGAGGCTAACTCAAGGTAGAGTGATGTTGCGGTCAACTTGTGAATACCTTCCGCAACCTCAAATTTATCTCATGATAGCTCATTAGAAATTTTTTTGAGTCGACGTTCCAACCCGATTGGAATTTGTCGATTTGGAGTTCATTTGCCCTGTCAAAAATCAAATCTCCCAAGACTAGTCGAACTGTGCCAAATGAGGTTGCCTAAAGGTAGAGTGCTATTACAGTCAACCTTTTAATGCCTTCCTCAACTCTAAATTAAGCTCATGATAGCTCATTGTAAAACTATTTGTCTCTCGTTATCATTTGGATTATCAAGCAAGTCATTTGGCCAACCAAACTAGGCGAAAACTTGATTTTCCCGAGGTCGCTCCAGAGGTGCATCAATTCTCTCGAGGCAATTGTATTTTTGACATTTCTTCAAAACCATGACTCCTGTGTAAAAAGTGAAGGAATTTTTTCTTCCCTGGTCTGTTTTCGACAAAAACCTCTCTCAGTTTTTCCAAATTCATCTTTGATTGCTCAGAAACATCATTTGAGTGAAACATATCCCAATGTGTGGGACAAGGGATTTGCCGAAATGAAGCGAAATGAAGGGGATAGGGAGCTTCTAAATTCTTGAGGAAATTTTGGGAAGTATGGAGGGATGTTAGGAAGTAGGGGAAAGTGGAATCTCAGAAATTGAGTGAAGGGAAGGTGTCCAAAAAGGCAAAACATAGGCCCAACCATAGAAAATTGCCAGCTTGTAGCAAGAAACTAGGGTTTGTGCGAAAATGAGGAATTTGGGGGATCTCAGTGATGGGAAGAATTTGATAAGGTACATTATGGATAGGGGAAGATGTATGAACATGAGGATGCAGGTTTTTCCGATGATTTGACCTTTCAAGAGAAATTAGCTTCGAAACCCTAGGAGAGGGAAATGAACCTTGCCTAGGCGCAACTGAAGCATGAACAAGGTGTGAAATGACCCAATGAAACTTGACATGATGATGACAACCCTTTGAATGATGGTACACTCAGCTGAATGGTGACATGGACCAACATCTGGACAACTTTGAAAGGAGTGAAAGCAAACCCTAGACCTAATGCCTAGTGACCAAATTTTACTTGAAGGCTCACTGAAATGATAAAATTTGACCTTGACACCTTAAAATCACTTGTGTAAGAGCATGTTTGGTCACTGGAGGAAGGCTCCAAAGACTGACACTAACATTGGCTCCAATGGGGGATGGTAGCTCCTTGGAGATGCCAAGAACAACAAATCTATGGATGAGCTAGACAGTGCCTTTTGTCCATTGGGCTATGGAGTCCATTATTCCAACAAACCAACATGAATCAATTTATTGATTGAAACTTGACTGAAACTAACTCACTGCAAACTGACATGACTAAAAAAAAACTTGACTGAACTTAAAACTTAAAGCTTGGTGGTAGTACATGACAACCTGCATTTCTTACAAGACTATATATCATCAAACTATATCAAACTGCCAATGTAACCAATCAAGAAGATGGATTCTTGACTGATTATTCTGATCAGATCTTCTGGTCAACAATGGATATTGGTAACTGGGCATCCAAAAACATAATTGGCCATGATCTCCTTCACTACTGAATACTGCAATAATGACCTTCACTGCTGTTTGCAACAAATCTGCCATTGGATCATGAAAAACATGAAGATTTACCTCCTGCTGAGGAAACAAGATGTCTTTTTCTTTTGATTCTGATCTTCCTTCATAATTTACTTTAGAAAAAGTATGTTCCTGGTCCTCAAAAAATTCTGAACAAGCAGATGAGTGGATTTCCTCTTCAAAGAACACTTCAAGACATGAGACATATGAAGAAGAATCTAAATGGAAATTTTGATTGCTCTGGTCTTCTACAGTTTGAATATATTTTTCTTCATATGATAAAACAACCTGATTATGATGTGCCTCATTAAGTTCATCAATCATGAGAAAAGAAACTTCGGATGGTTCTTGATACTCAAATATGACATTGCCCTCATCTACCAATATTTCATCCAAGAAAACGTTTTCACTTACTTGAGCGGAGATCGCGTCTTGTTGTTCATGAACTGACTGCATTACCTCTTTATGAAGGCTTTGTTCTGGTGACATGAGAGCCTTTGGATCCATAACTTTTTCTTCTTCATTTGAGGCAGCCTCAACAATGCAATTCTCTTCTATGAGGTCCGGAATAACATGTTTTTCCTCATGACAATCCGTCTCTCAATCTGGTTTATCATCATCATTTTCGGAGATTGGAACATCATTTTCTTGTGTATCCTCATTTATTTCAACCAGAACTGAAATAGGACTTCCTTTTTCATCCTTTTCATTCATATGGAAATCTCTAACCTGCTTATTTTGATCCTGCCGCAAAGTTTCCTCTAAGAGTTCTGTAGAATGCTGAAACGGATTTTCATACAATGCTTCCACGATTTCTTCGTCCATAAAATTATCATCCTCATAGCATTTTTCAAGGCTCTCAATAAAACCATAAGCATGCTTGCAACAATCTTGAACTAAATTTAATGATGGATAAGATTCTTTATACTTCTCAAATAATATTGACTGAAAATCCTTTAGACAATAAATGGAAGCAGGTGGCAAACTTTCATACCAAGATCGGGCTTCACCTTCTAGAGTGGCCATGAATATATTCATTAAGCAATCTTCAGGAAAATCAACCTTCAACTTGCGAATATGCATGTGAAATCGGACTAGATGTAAAGCAACGTCTTTCTTACCATCATCTTTAAACGTAGGCAGATTCCTTGACCAATCTACCTTCGGAATTTTATTTGGGAAGCCTAGGATGTGATCTCGGCTCATGGGAGCGTATCTTCTTGCAATCCGCTCCATTTTAAACATCTCAAAGCTACTGATCTCTCTGCAGTGGAGTCACCATGAAGCATCGGTTACTAGATTCTTCAGTGAAAGGACTCGCCATGTGAATGATTTCAGCCGTCTTTTTATGTTTGATCGTTGCTCACCATCAACCATCAGAACTCAACTTGAGATATGTCCTGGGGCAAGAAAATATACAAGAAAACCATTTTCATCCCCAGTATGGTTGCCACTATGTTAGCACCTAAATCCGCGTCAGGCTGAAGGAAGGAAAAATTCAGGGTAACCACAAACCACGCTCAGTTTGGTAGCTAGCCCTACCAAAACAGGAGAGGGCTCTCTCCGAGTCACACTCAGTGAGTTGATGAACGAAAAGGACTGAGATGACTTTCAAACGAACTATTTATCTTAGGCTAGTAAG